>OMLB01044325.1:0-14057 GCA_900302555.1 Myripristis jacobus | reverse complement strand
CATTGGGAAACTTCTTGACAGAAAACATGATACGCACCAGGCCACAGGTTGTCTTGTCATTCATTTTATCTGTTATTGGTATTCAGGAGGTCGGCGCTGGCAGCATGCACTGGGACATGTGTGACGCTGAGCAGGATTAAGGATCAAAAGTGGTTCAAAGTTGATCGGTGTGTTAATTCACAAAAATTTTTAATAATGTGTTATGGTCCTCAAATTAATCGCATGTAGGGATGCCACAAGAACTGATACTTCAGTACAAGCAAGATGTGAGAGATGGCTCCTCTAGTTGCAGCTGGAGTGGCAGCACAGCCTCAGCTTGCCCAAAAGAAACACACAAGAGTCATGTAGGAGGCGGATGCTCAGGGGATAATAATAAATTTGCAAAACAAAATAAAATATGAAAACAAAATATGAAAAACAGTGCCATTGAAGTTTCCTGTTAAATAGTTGTTTCATTTTCTAATTATGTATAAGCCTCCTTATTATTTTCATGTTCTTCTCATGTCCCTGCAGGATACTGCAATTGAAATTCTGTGCAATCTAAAAAGTTGTTATTTAAGCACAGTTGACATATTATTTCTTTTAAATACTTGAAGTCTTTAATACTTGAATGTTCAACAGATATTAAAGGAGTGTATGTCCATTTTTTATTTTTATTTTTTGTTACCATGGTATCGAAACGGGAATTGAGAATCATAGAAATTCACTGGTATTGATATTGACTACTGAATTTGTGGTATCATGACAACCCTAATCACATTCATTTACACATTAACTTCTGTATAGCGGGACAGGCTCTAGCCACCCTCAGGATTAAACTGGCAGAAAACAAATGAATGTAAGCAGAGAACAGTTTACTGTTTTCACCTCGTTTTCCCCTTTTCACCTGTGCACTGAGTTATGAAAAAAAGTAAAAGACACAAAGTTTTTATTTTTAAGATTTTGGTAGCATCTTTTTTGCCTGTACCAGCCCATCACTCGCACCCTCTCTAGCTAGCTGGCTAGAGAGGTCTATCACCAGTACGGTGACCAGACGTCCCCAGTTTCCAGGGACTTTTTTTTTTGGATAACCTGTCCCCGGCAAAAACTGTCCCTGGAAATGTCCCTGATTTAAGCACATTATGAATGGTACGTCTCGTTGCATGCAGGAAACCTGAGCGAGCAGAGCGCGCTTGCCATGCCTTTTTTTTATTTTTTTGGCTTGGCTTGGCTTGTATTATTGTCACCGAACTTAACTTCCATCAGGCATAGTTACGGCCACTAAGGGTCCTAGCCATGGGGTCCTAGCGCATCACCCACGAGCAAGCTTGCCATGGTACTGTCTGTCATGTTAGTTCAGGAGGTGCTGACTGCTGAATGAGTGAAAGTGGTAAGTGTAGCATTCTTGAATCTTGATGGAAGTAAGCACCAGAATGTTCATGTTATATTTCCACATACAGAATAATCAGCTAATTTGAGCTAACAATGTTTCGTGGTGTTTGTTTAATTATTAAGGGTCAAGTTTTTTTTTATACCGCCTGCTATCAAAAATGCTTATTAGTAATGCCAAAACTGCTTTGCTAGCTCAATCTATTTGTCAATACAAGCTTCACCAGGTAAAATGATTTTATTTTGAAAAGAGTTGCAGTTACAAACACACATTATGAGACTGTAACAGTGGACGCGTGCGTGCACACACACACACACACACACACACACACACAAAAACTGCAATGAAATATAGGCCTGCTTTGCAAAATCCTACATTGCCTTGGTGAACATGCACAGAGCACCAAGCTCTTACAGAAACTGCAGTGGCCAAACTTACTAACAGTAAGATTAACACAGAGCTCAGACCAGCGTATCTGATCCTACGCTAAACTCAAACATCAGTATATGTAGGCCAATCAAACAATACATCAGCACACAATGCAATGGGAGAATGCCCCACAGACAGTTTTGTTCAGAAAGAGAAAATTGAAGAAACCTTTTATAGACCATAATCCCACAGCGGCCATTTTCCTGTGACATCATGCTCATATATAGAAATTTATCCAAGATGTTCATTGATATTTCATAGTTAATTTACACCTTTCCAAACGAATCATGTCTCGTTATCAAATGGTCACGTTAGTTACAAAGTGGCTGAATGCTAATGTTAGCTGTTGTCTAACTGTAGCTACTGGATGATCAAATATGTTGTTTTACCCTGAAAGATGGCCCTGTGTCCCTCCAGATTTTTGCTGTCAGATTCCCTACGTCTGTAAGATATGCAGCTGCACAGCCGTACAGCATTATCCTTTTGATTACAGCATTTGAACTTCCCACCTTGAGTGACATCAGTGTTAACATGGTCTATAGATTATATAGATTTCCATTCTCTCAACTATTTATGGCTCCAGTTGTGCGGTCGATCAGCAGGTGGTCCAGCCAAGGCTTTCACTGCCAAATCATACAACTGGTCACGGTCATCATCGTCCTCTCCTGAGCACTTACTAGCTCAGCAACCGTAGTTTGTTTGTTTGTTTGTTTGTTTGTTTGGTTCGTGATTCTAAAGATGGTCAGATCAGATCAGCAGCACTCGCCTCCATTTTTACAAATCCCCTGTGGAAAAAAGCTTGATGGAATGGATTACTATTTCACATCCTGTTGGTGGACAGGTGACAAACAGAAAAAAAAAAAAAAGATGGACATGACCTTTTGACTTTTTTTGCAGTCCAGTTTTATTTTTCATTACTATTGAAGAGTATCAGTTATTGTAATTAGTAAAAGAATAGTAAAATAACACCTTTTTTCACATCGTTTTTCAGGGGAGGTAAGGTCTCTGTCTTTATACTATTTCCTTTTCTCTTTAATTGGAAAAGTGGTGCACTTATTATTATTATTATTATTATCATTATTATTATTATTATTATTATGTCATGCATGGATTAGCCATTGCAGCTGCATAGCTCAGGAAGAATACCTGGTAAGAAAGTTTGACTGATTGATTTGACTGAGAAATTGGAATCTGGTTCAGAGTGAAAATGAACACATGGGGAAAAATAAGTTACATCCTGATTATATTATCTTACATTGTTATTCCAGACTTTTGCCAGTGCCATTATGCTGTTCACACCATGACAGGTTTATCTTAGCGCCTCGGTATGCAAGAGGTAAGTAGCGTCAAGTTTCAAATTCTACTACCAGCAACTCTAACTACAGAATTGATGGGGAAGGTGTTGGTTGGAATTTGCATATGACTCACAAAATATACTAGAGTAGATCTGTGTACATGTATAAATCATTTAATTATAAATATTGATTCTGCAAAATGTGCCATAGCCACAAGGCCAATGAAGAATACCTGTATCACAAAAACTAAAATAGAGCACAGAGGCTTAATCACCTTGTTATCATTCCAAGTATTTTTACCATTGTTCCATTCAGCATCTAGACAAAAGAGCACCCTATTCTAATAAATAAGCCCTTACACATTGTTTTACTACGTTCACAATTTGTAAGGTGTTTTGGGTATGCTGATAACATTTTTGGTTGAAGCTTTTGGAACCAGCCCCTTTAACAATCTGTTAAAGCAGTTAAAGCTTCATCATGTCATGGAGGGGGGACCTCTGTGCTTTGTCAACAGTATAATCATTTGGCCTGTTTTGAAAATTTCCACAATAATTGGCACCTACAGTTTATCATTAATTGTATAAAAAAACATCTCACAAATAGCTGCTCTTATCTTGTCAGGCATTTGAAAAGTTTCCCCATCTCCAGCCTTATCTCAGCCGGAGTCAGTGTCAGCATCAGATGTGGGTGTGCAGCCAATTATCCTCTTTTGCACAGTGAAGTACCTCTGTGTCCTCTCATAAGACATTTCTGTGCTTGTTTTCAAAGCACAGTGTGTCTCAGGCAAGTTTATTGCTAGCCACACTGATGACAACAAATCAGATAGACTTAGCACTTGTGAAGTTCATCTCACCCCGACAGACACACTGCAATTGTTGTGGACTTCTTCAGCTGATTGACAGATGGAGTTAATTACAGAAGCTGAGGCGAGAGGTTTTCTGCAAGCAGAATACTCACATCGCAATGTGGCTTTGTGGGCCTGTGTTGACCAAAATAATGTGAAATGTTAAATTAATGGTATTTACAGAGAAGAGATGTGAAGAAGACATTTACTTGTTAAATTGTACAAATAGTGTAGTATACACTGTTCCTACAACTACAATTCTTCAGCTAATACTTGTGTATTGTGTGCTTGTGTATTGAGTAACTGTAGGCTATGCAATTCCAAGGTTTATTTAGAGAAAGTAGTCTAGTTTACTATATGATACCATTACCTTCCTCTCTGCTTCACTGATCTAAGCTGCTATTGGAATTAAGTCGAGCTAAATCAACTTGATTTAATTTGCGCAGACCACTGACCATCTCAAGAAGCAACTTATTTGGGTACAGTGGTCAGTAACCTTCAAGTGACATTGTCAGGTCCACCGTGTGTCAGTGTTGCTTAATTGGACATAGTGGACAGTGGGTAACCCGGACAATCTGGGCTAGGGGTTCGATGCAAGCACATGCTAGCCGACAGAAATCAGCTTAAGCTGTGGGTGCAGTCAATTTGTCTGGCTGCTCTTAGAGGTGATTTGGGGACTGGGTGGTGGTGTGTCTATTTATCATACAAGTCCTAATGTGCTAATTCTGTGTTCATAATCTGAGGCAGCATCATCGATCAATGTCGGTTTGACAGGCCCTACCCCCACCTCCTCTCTCAGAGGCTGTCCACGTGCATAAGGGGGTCATTTCTTCACAATGTCCTAAATTCTGAATTGCACTCCGTAACAATACAAATGAGCTTGCTCTGCCATTGTTGATTAATGGAAAATCAGAGGCTCTCATTCTTTTTGAATTCATACAAGAGATGCACCACTAGTACTATTATACCTATTGTCCTCCTGCTTCTTTTACATTGGAGGGAGTGTAGAGCAACATATAATAATTATCTAAGCATGGGTAAACACTTATTGGAATTTTTCCTCTGCATGTACGCCATTAATAATTTTCTATACAGTAATGATCTTGATTTAAAGTTTGATTACATAGCTTACATAACTTCTGGCTAAATACTGATAGAGCAGCTGACTTCAGGAAGTTGTAGTTCTCAGATATGTTAATATATTTCAAGGCTAGCGCTTTAATGTTTTGTTATTTATATGTGCGTATAATTTAAGTCCTGTGGTTAATATGGCACTTTGAGGAACTGTGTGCATATACAGTCGAATGAAAGTGCACAGACTGGTGAGGTCTGACTCTGGAAACATTAAAGGTGACACAGCTAATTCAGCAGGCAGACATCAGACATGAGTGCTTGCTTTGACCTTTTCTATGACTATGAGAACAGAGTAACTCACAATAGGAACTGTATAAGAAAATAAATGGACGGTCTTGGTGGAAAGGTCAGGACACATGTTTCTGTGAAGTGATGTGGAGTAAAGTCTATGTTTGTGGCAAGGTTTGGTTGAATGCATGTCGGTACCAAGAATGCGAAACAAATCTCTGTTGAATCTCAATGCAAAACATATCTACATACACTGTGATTATATCATCAGGAGTTGCAAAATACCAAATGGTTGACAGGTTAAGGCTTAACTTAACGGCCTGCATGACTGAAATGTTTCCTATATATTTTGTCAGATATGACCAACTTCAGTTGATCCATAGTAATGCAAGCTGGCAGGAGGGTTGTGATGCTGCACTTGTATTGAACTTTAATGTGATCTTACATTTCACTTGCAATTCCCTTATCAGTTGATAAGATGAGAAAAGTGCTGAGGCTTGGAAATATCCCCAAAGAGCACAGACCATCTCAGACCAGATGTTAGCCTAATGTGAGCAGAACTTGGGCTTTGCTCCTTTAAAGCTGTGATAGAGAGAGAACATTTTGAGGCAATATAGATGGTAAAAATGCCTGCAAAAGGGATACTGAGACCAAATCAGTATGGATGGGCGCAGTAAGGACATGATAAGTATGGATTAAATGCAGATTCGGTACAGCTCCACAGTATATTCAGGGTCTTGCAAGTTAAAACTAGCAATTTAATTTTAAAAATGTAATATATTGCAAATACCAGCCATAATCTGTTTTAAGACAGGGTAGTAAATTGCAACCAAAGGGTCCTAACTTTTGGGAGATATGTTGTTTATTGTGAGTAGTATTCATCCAAATATTTTTCTCCTATCTTATTTTTTTTCTGTGTTGACACAGTAAGTAAAGATGTGTGAAAAGTGGCTGCTAATGTGTGAAGATTTGTAGTTAAGGTTACATTCTCACAATAATGAAACTTTTGCTCTCCATATAATGTTGAATAAAAACCGTAAATGATTTGTTTAAAATGATTCTCCAAGGTGTCATGAACCAGAAACTCAGAAGTGGGGAAAGCAGTTCAGTAAAACTTTCCCTCAACAAGCATGACTGCTGTACCTTTGTGGTTGAAAAGACACAGAACCCTGTATTGCTCCAGTGAAGCTGCTTAAAAGTTGACAGTAGAAAACGGTTGTACTGGGCTGCTCCCCACTGTGAAAGTATGTAATTATATGAACATCAAGCAGGGCAGTTCTAAAGACAGGGAAACCATGATAAGCAAAACTTTCCCTCGTTAAATAAAAAATCATTAAAAAAAATGTTAAAACCATGCTATGTGGGAAGCATTTTCTGGAAAGTGGCATGGCCATAAATTTGCATTGGGTTTGGGGATCCTTTGCAATCACATTTTCTACAATTCTACTCAATACTACGAATACGTAGTGCTGTTAAACACAAACATTTAGACACAATTAAATTTATAATGTGCACTTCCCAAGATATTAATTTTGATGTATTTGACTATTCTTACATTTCTAAAATGAAATTGAGGGAAATGATTACACAAATTCAGACATGCATGTTTGCGAGACATTTAAGACTAAGAGAGGTCCCAGAAGTCCCTCAGGTGTGGAGTTCAGCCAGTGAACTGAGACAGGAACCAGTAAGGAGAGACACGATCAAGTGGCCAAATGCAAAATAAGTTGGAGATGAGGTTAGACAGGGACCTCAGCGAGGTACTAGAGTACTCACTAAGTGGAAACCAGGCTTAATTCATTTAAGGAAATCCTACGTGAGGAGCACAGAGACGGAACAGGCCGGCAGAGCTGCCAAATAGGGAGGCTGATGCTCCAAGAGGAAAGAGTAGGAGGGAATAAGATATCGACCACCTGATACAGAGGCGGTGAAATATCTGGAGGATCTGGAGAAAGGCAATACAAGAGGACAAGGTGGGCCTGAAGATTCTGTGGGAGGAGGTGAAGCAGAAGCTGGGCAGCCTACACAGAGCAGAGCACATTTGCAAGTGAAAGAAAGAAGGAAAGATCCAGTTTCTTTCTTCTTGATTATATCCAAAAACAGCTGGAGACCAAAAGACCGGGAAGCTAGAGCCACCAAAGAAAAGCTGGAGCAGCACATCAGGAGCAAGTACAATGAATTGGTAAGGAAAACCCCAAAGGGAATTCAAAGGTAAGTTCCTTGTCCTGCTCCACCAACCCTCCAGTTCAACACTGCTCTCCCCATTTGCTTTTGAGTCAGAGATTATTAGAAACGCATGATCAGTATCACCACCAGGCACCAACAGAATATGTTACAAGCTGTCTACGAATTGCCCTTGCATGCTCAGAATTCTGTTGAAACTTATGAGAGCGACATGGAAAAACACATTCCATCACAGTGGCACACAGCAATAACATTTGTCATAGGTATTGAGGATGCCAGTGACATCAGGTTATTCAGGAGCAATGCCTTGCTGAATGTACATGAACAGATCTTCTCTTCCATTGTGGCCAAGAAGATGACCAGCTCCTTTATGAACAATGCCCTCCTACATTAGCACTAGATGTCAGCAGGTGGGGGTGCCAGGCTTTCCAGGATCATCAATCACCATCAGTGATAAGTCCCTGACAGAGCAAGCTGAAGGGTGGATGTCAACTCTCGTTGGGCCAACTAGGCTGTTTGGGTGTCCCACACTGTTAGGTCTTGTTGACTCCCATCAGGAGCTAACCTGCATACTCAGCACACTGAATCAGTGGCAGAGGCAGTATTCTGATTGGCTGCACAACCTGAGCAAATCAGGGCTCAAGAAAAGAAGCAGAAATCTAGTTGTGTTGACATTCTACTGCTGCCATTCACTGGCATGGAGAGTTATTATGCACAAGAAAGCTGTTGAAAAGACTTTCCCAGTTTATGACATGGGAAAGAATGAAAATCAAGTGCTCTAAGTCACAGCCTTTCTCTTTCAAAAGTGGCAATATCTATTTTTCTTTGTCACAGGTATAAGCAAATCCCAAAGTTGGTCAGGCCACCTATCCAGAGCCTAGGGACACAGTACACTGGGACGTCTCTGGCAGCGGGATGGGGAAGGTAATGCAGAAACAGTTGTCAGATCAGCCTGGGGTACAAGCAGGAATCAAAAGCTCCAGGAACTTGTCCTGGAGCTTAGGGAATCTTCTCACCCACCAATGAAGGGCTGGATGCATCTGTCAGAACAGGACAGAGCACACAAGCACAAGTGGACAAGACCATCAGCTTTCTGTTATATCAGGAGGGCATTGGTATCCAGGAAGGCATTGTGGACTCCATTGTTTGGAGTCCACACTGGATGGGCAGGGGTTGGCTAGAGAGAGGTGTTGCATCTGTAGTCCAAAGCTACCAAGAAAGAGAGGACAAAAGAAAACAAGAGGATCAAGGCAGCTGAACAACATGGAAGAGCACTGTCAGTCGGTCATTAGTATGTAGACATTTGGTCTGGTCACTGGGAGATCCTACAAACCCAACTCAGCTTCCACCCTTCCCTGCCCTTGACACCTGCATTAACAGTTAAGCAATGCAGAGAGCTGATCCCTGTGTAATACCATCAGAGCCAGCTTCTAACACATTCTGTCAGGATGCAAGCCATGCTGCACAAAGGGTGCTTCAGGTGGCAACATGATTAGGATGTAAACAGCATGGCAGGACAGACAACAGACAGCCTCCATAACATCCTCATCCGCTTCATCAAGACAGAGGAAGCACTGAAACCTCCTGCCCAAGACTCCCATCAAGACTGCTCGCCCCCAGCAAGACCACAGCATGCAGCTTCAGTTTCCTAGCGAGATCACCACCACATCCCACATTTCAGGAAAAGTGATATGGCTCATAGCTGCCAAGACTATCCTTCTCATTAAGCTCACCATCCCGTGGGAGGAGGAGACTGTCCTTATCCCATCTTTACCTACACCAACGGAGCTGGACAAGGTTTGTTTTTTCTCCCATTTCATTTGTCTCTCTGTTTACACAACTCCATAGAACTTTGTGGGAGGGCTGATCATGTGCGAAAGAAAAATGTATTAACTTTTAACAAACTGGCCAAAGTGGGGTGTGGCTTCTTACAAAAAGGTATGCAACTTTTAAACAGATTCATGAAACATGCAACTTTATGGAAAGGTTGGTAATGCGGCAAGGAATAACTGATTCCTTTTCACACCAAGTGGCCTAAGTGGGTATGTTGGTACCCAACATGTGGAACTGGCATATCTTGAAAACCACATAATGTTACTTTGAGTGTGATTTGTTTTGCACTTCAGGGTGACCTTATTTTTCCTCTCAAGTTATGCTATTCATACTAAAGTGCTTTAAGTTAGACTAGACAAGTGGTTTTCAATTATTATTACTTAAAGGTCTGAATCAGATTTTTATCCAAGGTCAGAGGACCGGAACAATTGGCTATAAAAAAAAACAAAAAACAACATTTAATCAGCTCACTTATGATGTTTAAACAACAAACTTCAATACAGTCAAGACAGTCAAACTGCGTTCAAGCCAAGTGAGAGAAATGGCATTGTGCATCATGTACCAGTAAGCTACTACTTATTGTTGTTATTTATGGTCACGCTAGTGTTTCTCCTCTCAATGAGGGCAGGGCTCAGCTCATCCACACACACACATTCACGCGCGCGTGCGCGCACACACACACACACACACACAGACACACACACACACACACACTGAGTGAAGCAGACGAGAGATAGGGAACCAGGTGAAGTGAACATAGCATTACTGGCGTTGACAACATCTACACTTGTTATGTTACTGTAAGCGCAATAGAAGCTGTGCACCACCCCACAGCAAATCTTTGATGTAACATTACTGTGTGAACTGAGCAGCAATAACACATAAAACAGAAAACTTTACACTTCATAACGTGTTGTATTCATAACAGGAAGTATGGGTAGGGTCCAGATCAACTTGCATGTTTGGCAATATGGTAATATATGAATTAACCTTTTTTGAAGAAATCTTTCCAATGACCAGCATGAACTGAATCATCACCATACGCTTTGTTCATGCAATGTACAATTTCCACACACAGGCCATAGCTGGTGTGAATACAGATAATTAAATATAGCCCAGCCACTGTTTGGATACACTTGCCTATGTAAAATCTTGTTTTAAAGACATGAATACATCTTTGAGCCTAAATGGATGAAACAATTCAAATCAGTATTGTGATTTGTAATTGCCGCCATGATATACCTCTGTAGAGCTTCCTTCTCCTGCAGCAGCTAACTTCAGACAGTCAAGCCACTCAACCAGCCACATAAATGTATTAAAGAGAAGCAGGAGCAAAGTGAACACATACCAATAGAAATGCTCTCTTTGGAATGCACAAGTTGGAACATGAGTCAACGCCTCGTGGAGCAAAAAGAAACTAGATCTTGTGATAAATCTAAACGGCATTCTTACCACACTGACGATAAAGACAATTTTAGGTAACCAGAAAATTGGCAGGCATTAGTGAATTTTGTCAATCAGTTGATTATTGAAACAACACATTAAGGTGAACAAACTGAACTTTCTGAAATTGTTAATCATTCAGGGATCGAGGTTGGGCTGCATTTTGCATGTTGTAAGTGAGCCAAAATACGTGTACAGTAAACACAAGATGAGCATTCTGGATGAAGGCTGCCTGCCAGTGATTTCAGTGCTGGTTGGTTGTTCAACTGCCATCACAACAAACTGACAGAGCTCCTTGTTCATTCATAGTTTCCACAACAGGACATCCAAACAGCATGCCACTTCTTGGTGCAACTGTGGTACTGTATAATAGGTTCAGCAGCTCAGTAACTAGTGCATGGGTTAGTAGCTCAGTTACTGAATCGGCATCTTTCAGTTGGATTGAACAGACTGTTAAGCTGCTGTATTGGCCTGAAAAAAATCATTCAAGTTGATACGCAGTGGCACCTTCGTTTGTTTAGGAGGTTAGCAATGAAATTGATAAATTAGTCCAAATTCATGGTAGCAGACATATTTCACTGAATGTATTTGATTATTTGAGTGTGGGCATGTAAGACTAGGTTTAGATAAGCTTTTGATAAGTAAGATAAGTAAGATAAGTATTTGGTTTGTGCATGTGAAGGTGTGTTTGTTTGTTTTTTCATTGAACATAGATGCTATTGTTTAACTGTATTTGTCTTGTTTAGTAATGATATTGCTCTTCCAACAGCACGGATTCAAACCTGAAACCTCTAGTCAAAAGCCTACATTCCCAACATTTAGGCTACCAGCTACTAGGTGAAGACTTAAAATCTACACTTCTCATGCAAACATTAGGGGTTTAGTATGGGTCGTCTTTTTTTTTTTTTTAGCAAGGTCACTGGGTGCATTTGGAGTCACTCGGCTGAAAGAGGTGAGGGTGGGCTATTATGGATGGTGCCAAGATTCTTTCAAAGGTTCCAAAAAAGTGCCTACAGTGCTTGCAGTGTCACAAATAAACTGCCCTGATGAACTTGTGGTTTCATCATTTTCAGTGCTTTGAATTTTGGGATACAATATACAGTATGTCCAAAAAGATCCACTCAAGAACGTCTACCTGAATGGTTTGTTCAATGGGGGCCATTTTGTCACGTTGCTCTAAAATGGTGTCTGACATTTTTTAAAAGGTGACAGCCGCTTTTACACAGTAGTTGATAGCACAGTAAAGCAATTAAAAGAAGCCATAGTACCTTTTAAAAGCAGTTACTATCTTAAGTCCCTTGCTCACCACACACATCTATTATATAGAAATACTAGTGATAAAATCAAAATAATTATATTCTTCAAAATTAATAAATATGTGTTTATATTTTTTTTGTATAGAGCACAGCTCAGGAAGGACGCAAAAGCAGACTCAGGCATGACTTTACAAACAGAAACAGGCAATGCACAATCAGGAGGGATGGGAAGCTGGGCAAGCAGATGATAGGATGAATGACTGGAGAGCAGGGTGGGCAGAGGGCACAGCAGCAGGCAATGCAGGAGCCAAAAAGGTGTAGGACAGACGGAGCAGGACAGGTAACGCAGGCCGTGAGCAGAATGGCTGGCAAAGGTGGGAGACAAACAGGCAGGGGTGTAGTGGAGGGTATATGCTGGCATACAGAGTATACCCATCTATCAGCTAAAGAGCCATTTAAATATATAGAAGAGTTTTACCACTTCCTCTTTAATGATCTACCCATCTACGTAATAGCATATCCATCTATGCAGATAACACTACACCACTATACTGCACACAGTTTGCTGATTGGCAAATGGGAAGGTGGGCAGGCAAGCAGAACACAAGACCTGGACACAGACAAAGTGAATGCACACAAACACAAGACACACACACACACACACACACAGAGTCAGAGAGATATTGGATAGCTATCTAGTGCTGGAACAGCTGGCTGAATTCGTGACAAGAATGCTGTATTATATATTGACCTCATGTGCCCTGCCCATTTTCACCGATGTCTTTGTGTTTCCAGACGCTGGACTTCATAGCAAAGATACCAGCTCGTGTGGATAAATCCCAAACTAAATAAAGAACGCATATATGAGCAAAAGTGAGTACGCAGATCATTGTTCTTGTAAAGACAGTAACTGTAAAGACAGAAACTAATGATCATCTTTTTTCACTCAAGACTGACAGACGTGGAGGGCTCACAGATCCTTTGCTAGACATTGCACCGGGCATGTTGGTTGCATGTTGCCTAGAAACGTAAGCATTTCTCATCACATAATGATCCATTACTAGTCACTTTCCAGCCACTGCTCAGCTCTGCAGCTCTGGTTTTTGTTACATAAAACATGTTATATAAAATAGCCTTCAAGGTCCAAAGTGTATGTTGTACTTCAGTATGTTGCAATAATGGAGTGATTTGTTGGACTGAAAACATTGTTTTTATCTAGTTTTTGTGAATATTTTATCCTCATATCAAAGGGCTCACAGTATGTGACAGTCAAACAGAGGTACAAGTTTTGTTTATATTCATCAAGGTTGGGGTAAAACAATGTGGTTTGAGTTATGGTGAATTAGGAATGTTTTAATAGAGCTTATTTTCTATCTACAGGCTAAAATCTTCAAGAACATAAAGAGGGGATGATCTATGGCTGTGCAAGCCATTCAAGTAAATGGTCAAATTGGTGAGCCTTATTTTTGCTAATGTCGTTTTTATTAAACATTTAATAATAGAACTTTGAAAGCTATTACTGTACTGATCCAACATTTCTTTTCATCTAATGAAAATAGATTAATGTTATCACTTCCACAATAAAACTCTACTGCACATTTACAAACCTACTAAAATATATTCATATAGTACCTATTGTGCTATATGCCAAGTCAAAAACATGATGGAAGACTGCATAGGAACAATTTCTGCAGAGGGAAAGGTCATGAGGGCTATAAATCCATTGCCTCAGTAAAAATGAGATGGATTCCTTCTATTGTAGTCCATTCTTTAATTCCATCCCCCCACTCTCTCTCTCTCTGTCATAAATAGTGATTCAAGGCTCTGATTCTGACCAAGCTGATGATTTTAATTTTCCGTTTTCAGAGTAATAAACATTGACATGAGAATGAGCCTCAGGCAGAGACTTCTAATGAGAAAATGAAATTAGTTTTTCAGCTGACTGATCAGAAACATTTCATACATTATAATCAAGCATTTATTTGACGTTTTGTGTGCGTGTGTGTGTGGTGTGTGTGTGTGTGTGTGTGTGTGTGTGGGGG
>OMLB01044323.1:0-13952 GCA_900302555.1 Myripristis jacobus | reverse complement strand
AGATAGTGGTGTACTCACTCATCCCTAGTCATTTTCCTATTTTTAGTGGAGATGAGTGGTAGCTTGTGCATGTTGTGGCTTCACTGCAAACCTTGGTTGTAACGAGTGGTTATTTGAGTCAAAGTTGATCTTCTATCAGCTTGAATCAGTCGGCCCATTCTCCTCTGACTTCTAGCATCAATAAGGCATTTTCGCCCACAGGACTGCCGCATACTGGATGTTTTTCCTTTTTCAGACCATTCTTTGTAAACCCTAGAAATGGTTGTGCGTGAAAATCCCAGTAACTGAGCAGATTGTGAAATACTCAGACCAGCCCGTCTGGCACGAACAACCATGCCACGCTCAAAGTTGCTTAGATCACCTTTCTTTCCCATTCTGACATTCAGTTTGGAGTTCAGGAGATTGTCTTGACCAGGACCACACCCCTAAATGCATTGAAGCAGCTGCCATGTGATTGGTTGATTAGATAATTGCATTACCGAGAAATTTAACAGGTGTTCCTAATAATTCTTTAGGTCAGTGTATATGTACGTACACACACAAAACAAAAAAACTGAATGAAAAACCACAGGATGAGATCTTTTTTCCTATAACCTAACTGATTTACATTCATTCTCTACTGCCTTTCCCTAACCTTAATCCAGTGTATGCCCACCCCTAACCTGAACCCCAAATTTAACGGGGTAAAAATGACCATCCGACAGGTTAAAAAGAAAAAAAAACGTCGCTGTCTAGTCTCTTCTTTCCGGGTTTCCGTCCAATCGGATTGTCGCTCGGAGATTATTCACCCAATCGATTCCAGATGCAGCGGGGAGTGACCAATCAGGTGGCAGCGGGCTGTGCGACAGTCCCGCCCCCCGGCAGTTCACCGTGTCCTGAGCAGACAGTTGGGAAATGAACAGTTTGGGAATAACGGGAGAGACACCGCGGCTTTACTAAAAACATCGATGTAATTTTACAGATTTTAGCACCAGCTGCGCCATGATGTGTTTTTGAACAAAACAATGAGCTAACATGTTGTGGGCTGACCACCAGACGTAGCGGTGTGTGCCTCCTCCGGTGACGGTAACACGCCCGGTAAGTTAATGGCGAGTTTCGGGAGTGGAAACAACTAAAGAGGAGGCAGTGAAATCTGAAATAACAGCGTAAAATGGAGACTCCACGCTGCGACGCGATGTGGGTTAGTGTGTTCTGGTGGTTGTTGCTGCTGAGCTGTCCGGGAGCCGTCAGACCCGGAGCTCCGGGGGCTGCGGCCGCCGCCGTGCCCAGCGCTGCCCAAACTTTGGTGTGGGGACCCGGACTGGAGCCCAACATGGTCCTGCCGGCCCGGTTCTTCTTCATCCAGGCGGTGGACAGCTCAGGGACCAAGTGAGTAGCTCCTCTGTGGCGTCTTTGGTCAAACCTACAGGTGCCAGGTGGACTTTGGCCTGAAAATACCTGCTGGAGATGTAATGTGGCAAGACGTGCTGCGTTCACTGTTGCTCGTTAAGCGCGGCACTACGGGCTCAGAAGTCACAAAAATCACTTGTCCAGTCTCTGATGTGCTATTAATTGTTTAAAAAAAAAAAAAAAAGTCCAAAATGAAATTGCTGTCGAAATGAAGGCGCACAGAGCTGCTCTAATACTGTGATTTTATTAATTTGTTTTAGGGCTGGACAATATGAAAAAAACAAAAAAACCCCCAATAAAGTTAATGTGACAGTATTGTAGGGATGACTATTAGTACTTTCATAATAAATTTAAACACAAGACATTTTTATAAATAGTCGTTAGTAATGTAGATTATGGAACATCTAAGACAGTGCAGAAAGTTCAGAAAATTTTCCCTTTTCTTGTATGCAGCTTTAACCATTAATATGGTTATATCAGCCAAGCCTAAATACAATAACCAAACAGAGAGAGAGAATAGATATTAATCATTTTTGAAGAATGGTTTTATAATAACACTGAAAGGCCCTCAGTGGAGGTTAGCCCTGATCCTGGACGCTTTGAGGACCTGCATCATATTTAGTTTTGGCAGCGTTGAGTGCAAATCTCCAGCAACACTGAACACTTACAGAGTTGACGCCTCAGATTGTAATTTTTCTTCTGGGTTGGAAAAATCAACATGAGTGTGATGCAGTTTAGGCCTCGGTGTGAAAGATTACAATCTCAGACTTTATGGAGAAAAAAAAAATTGTCTGGATCATCACCGAAATATAATCAGTTGATATTTTGGGCCAAGGGAGGGTAACTGTGCACCATATTTCTGACAGAGTTGTCAAGTAGTTATTTTTGATTTCTTAATTCTTCCATCTTTGTTCAAGGAGGTAGTCATAATAAAATACTTTGAGACACTCTGATCATCAGGTAAATGTCCCATCTCAGCCTCTGGTGTCACAGGAGCCTCCACTTTCCTCTGTGTTGGTCCTCCATGTGCCCTTAAGTCCTGATTATGATCGTTCGTGCCACAATGGAAGGAAAGTTTACTACACTTTCCTTCCATTGTGGCGCCTCACTTGTGTGTAGTGTGTTATGAAAGTTGAAAGTAAACACCAGCCGACGGTGAAAGGCCGGGGCCCGAGGAGGAGGATGTTTTTCTGGCTCGGTCTTCTCGACTCCTTTGATTTAGAATCTGCCCTGGGCTCGACAAAGGAGCCCCGTCCTCTGTGTCTGGTTACTCGCCGGGTGTCATATTAGCTCGTGTTGTGTCCCCAAGGCACCTGTCTGTGTCTGAGCCCCATTCACACCTGGCACAAAACACTGCACTGTTCAGGTCTAGTACTTGTGTTGTTTATGCAGCACAGCAGCAGCATGTCATCGCTGTGAAGCTGTGCCAGAAACCTGCCACGTTTTCTAGGGCTGGAAAAAAAATTTGATTCATTTAAGTATTACAATTTTTTTTTAACAACTTTTGTTAATCAAAGAGAGGCAAGGGGACTAAATATTGCACCAAAGTTAGGCACACTTATGCTAATCCCATGCAGTTTAGGACAGAACAATGCAATGATTTGCATGCAGTACAAATGTTTTACTCATTTTCGCCTATCCTAAAATGGTGTATTTGTGCAGACTGGGGCCTAAACAGGCTTGGAGCTGCATAAACTGGGTTTGACTGGAAAACTGAGACTCTTGTGGATTTAATGAGTCACATTTGATTAATGTGTGATGATGTTAGCCCCCATAGGAGCCTTTTCATGGTAGTGAGACCATTTTTAGAAACATCACTATATAAAATGACCCATAGTGACCTCTAGGATAATCACAGCCTCATGAAACCTTAGTCACAAACTAGAGGATAATTCCAAAAACAGTAAATCATAATATTGAATTGCAGTACATACTGCATTGACACTCACTGCATTGCGAACAACAGACATTTTTCTCTCTTCCCAGCAAATTCCAGCAGTATTTAATTTCAGCATTTCAGTATTATTAAGTGTAGTAGTATATAGTGGTGTTTCATTCATGTGAACTTAGGACAGCACGAGAATGCCGTTGGAAAGTCTACTGAGTTTTCATGAACTTTCCAACAATATTAGAAATAACTCTGTGCTATTATTGGCCCTTTTACCTGCTTGGTCTTTATAGCCACATTTTTAATGATAGTTTAGCAAAAATCCTAGGAGAACTTTTTTGATCAATTGACTGATTAATAATTTTGTCTGTAAAATATGAAAATAATAGCATGCCTTTTATAAGATAATACAGCCAGTCTTAGTCTGACCGCAGCCAGATGAAACATTATGTTTTCATTTCATATGAAATAGAAAAAAAACATGCTTATAAAACCTGAGCATTTGTGAAGCTGTAATGACCAGATCTGTGGTATTTCTACTTGATAAATGACTAAAACAAATATTCAGCTTGCAAAATAATAAATAATATAAATATTTTTTTGTTTTCAATTGACTACCTAATTATAGATTCAAATGTTCACTTGCATTCACTTGATCGGCCTGTTTCCCAGAGCGTGCAGGGATATGATGTGTAATGTTGAATATATTCTTACTTTGTGTTAAACAGTCGTCACCACTTCAGGAATCGCAGTGTTACACCTTCACCAGTAAAACCCTTAACCCCAGCATAGCGGTGTAATGATAGTCTTCCTCGCCACACTCTCCATCTCCCCCTCCTCAGTTTGACAGCATCGCCCGGTGAGAAGACTTTCGAGGTGAAGATGGTGTCTTCAGTGGAGAAGTTCACCAGAATCTGGATCCAGGTGCTGGACCGGCAGGACGGCTCCTTCCTGGTTCGCTACAGGATGTACGCCAGCTACAGCGACCTGCACATCCACGTCCTGCTCGGGGACAAACACGTCGCCAAGTCTCCCTATTTTCTCAAAGGTAGAGTGTAACATCCACGATGGCTGGGGGGTTTCATTTGGGATGAGCGGACGTAAAACAGTTTGATCAGAGGCACACAGACGGCAAATATCGACACGAGGAGCCAAGTCCACATACAAATAGATTTACACACCTGAGGTACCCGTCACACCGCAGACAACATTCGTTTGTTCATGTAAACCTGAATCATAACGTGACCCTGAGTCCTTCAGTCTGAAATTGTAGGCCACATTTTGTTCTGTGTTGTAAAGAACAGAATTCAGTTGTAGAGAGATTAAAGAGTGCCTGGGTAAAAATAAATAAGTAAATAAAGCAAAAAAAAAAAAAAAAAAACTGGCACAAGTAAAAAATACCTTGACAAAAAAAGTAACTAAAAGAAACACATTTTCTGATTTTTTTTTCACGAATTTGTGACTTTTTGATCTCACGATTTTCAAGTTTTTTCTTGTAAATTTATCATTTTAATCTGAGAGGATATCCAATTTTTTCTCGCAAATTTTAATCTTGGAAGTTCTGAGTTTTTTTTCTCAGAATACTAGTGATCACTACAGCAGAATGTACTGCAGTGTGTTGAAGCTCGAGGGTGTGTGGTCGGGTGAGAAGGTTTCTGCTCTATGTCCCTCTCTGTCTCCCTCTCTCTCCTGCAGGCCCAGTCTACCATGAGGGCTGCGACTGTCCCCAGCCCAGTGGTTCGGTTTGGCAGGACGACATGCACTGTCCCGCCTCCTTCTCCCAGATCGACCGCGACCTGGCTCTGTTCCCTCAAGTCGACCCGGAGCTAAACGCCCAGGAGATCCCGCAGCGCTTCGGACAGCGGCAGAGCCTCTGCCACTACACGATTAAAGACAACAAGGTACCGGGGAGGGGGCTGAGCACACTGCACAGCCTGAAGCAGTGTAGTGGGGAGGGGGGATTGGCTTTTTTGTGTGCCTGTGCTCACTCATAGTAGTAAAAAACTCTATTTTTATAGCACCGTTCAGTTCTTTACGTAGAAAAAAAATGAATAAAATAAAAGGTCCATTCTGCCATTCTGAAGTACTCAGAGTTTTACTCTTGTTAATTAAAAGGAGTTGGCAGCTCCTTTTTTGTATTATACCTGATATTACATGGTTCACATTCCAGTCTTGGTCAGTGTGTGTTCCTGGCAGGCTGAGGCAGATTTTATTACAGGTTTTACATACTGACACTTCTGATGCTGTTGAGTAAATAAAGTGTAATGCCAAACTGATGGCCTTGAAAACAGTGAAGTTTTATGTGGCTAGCTAATGTAGTTTATGTGCACTTCTACCACCAATTACCACAAACTTGTTTTTCCTCATACCATCATGATCAAAGGGCAGGGTTTAGTTCCCCGAGCTGGTAATGAGTAGGGGCCGTATAACAGCAGGAGGAGAGGGGGAGAAGTCAGAGCCTGGAGTGATTTGTCTGTCCCACCCGTGAGGCCGAGGCTGCAGCCCCAGGTGTTGAAGGGTCAGACCTTCTCACAATGCCACAGCAGAAGTCACTCCACGTCGCTGTAACGGAGATACATCTGAGGTCGTGTTCACACGGCGCTAGTGTTTCCCAGAGGCCCCAGATAATTTGTTACTTTGCACTGATTTACACTCCCATGTGAATTTGCTGTGTCTGATTTGTAAAGCAAATATTAGTTTGCAAAGTAGGAAGGCCAAGGCCGCTTCATAATTCAAGCTGAATATAATTTTTTTTTTCAGGCAAATCACTGAGAATGAAAACTCTTTTATTTTTACCTTGCTAAACTGACATGGCAGCATTTCAAGTTTTCAGCTGAAATTTGATGTGGCACTTGTTTTATTTAGTTTTATTGAGTCGGCTCCTGGCATGGCATATGGAATCTGACTGATCCAGCCCCTCTAGACAGAGAAGAAAATATTAAATTTGTGCCTTCTTACATTAAGATCACATATCTGTCAAACCTCTTGCTTTTTCATCTTGAAGATACAATGCACCACCGGGAAGTACAGAAGTGAGGTTGTCAATTTCAATCATTTGACGGTCCCCGTTTAATACTGGTAGCTGCATGTGAAAGTGGCTCAAGACACAAACACTGATGGAGCTGTTCAAATATGCTGTTCGTTAGCTGCCTGCATAAATAATTAAACTTAATCTTGTTCCCATTCTATTTCTACAAAGTCCTGTGTCTTAATCAGATAAAATGTGATTATGTTTACAATTTTCTTAGCTGTTTAGAAGTGATTGGAAGACATGGAGCCTGTCTGAATGGCTCCAGCTGCAGACTATTGTGTGGTTTAATTATACAGCACGCTACTGATGAGCAGAGTGGAAACTGATGTGGTATAATATTGTGAAACTTGGCCTGCAGAACATTTAGGCATAATAATTATTTGGATTTGAACACTGAATGCAATCATGTTCTTGAAAATGGTGGAAAGAACAGTGAGAGTGAGAGAAATTTTAAAAGGATTTGAATCTCAATTAGATATCTGTCCATGGCCTTCCAGTCCAAATTAGTTGTCAGATTTCATGATTCTTTACTGTCCTGTAAACTAAAACCAGTCTCTTCATAACCATGACTTTTGGTAAATGTTTAAATAATTCTTAAGATGTTTAAGTGTTCATATAACTGTGTTTTTTCCCATTTAGATCTACATTAAGACGTTTGGAGAACATGTAGGCTTCAGAATATTTATGGACGCCCTCCTCCTGTCACTCAGTAGAAAGGTAATCACCTCTTTAACCAGCAGAAATGTCCCTTCCATTTAAGTGTAGCTCTTTTCTCATTTGTATTTGGACAAACAGACAGACATGATGGATATACGTTTTCAAAATTTGGTAAAATGGACAGAGTTTCCCTTTAATAGACAGAGAGATGCATCTTTGGTGTCTCCCTGTGCGGTTGTGTTTGTGCAGGTTCGCCTGCCTGATGTGGAGTTTTTTGTGAACCTGGGTGACTGGCCGCTCGAGAAGAGGCGGCCCACCGAGAAGCTCCACCCCATCTTCTCGTGGTGTGGCTCCAACGACACCCGAGACATCGTCATGCCCACCTACGACCTGACTGAGTCTGTGCTGGAGACGATGGGAAGGCAAGGCTCTGCACCCCCTGCTGTTCTGGTTATGAAGTTAAACAAAATAAAATTAACAAGCTCTGGTCCAGACTCACTAAGATTGTGTTTTGAGAACTATTTACAATTTTTGAGCTTTAGTTTCTCAGGCAACAAGTCTTTTCACCTATTTCATGTAAGAAATGCATGCAAATCAAACAAGGTGTTGAAAAGAGCACCGCACAAGCAAATAGTCCCTGCCATCACTAATTGCAAGTTTAAGCTGCCTGTCTCAGCTGTAAAATGAATCCACCGACTGAGTTTTGACTCTTGGAAAACCCTGTGCCTTGCCTGCGTGACGTGCCGGTGACAGCGCCTGTGTCATGCAGCGACGACAGCAGCCGTTCTGAATTGTCAAAGTCTTTGTACAACCTTTGATCTTTGGTCTTTTATGTGCTACAGTAATTTGGGGGAGCGGCATGGCCTGCCTCACAAGGCAATGTGAAATGTGACGTAAAAACATAACTCCAAAATTAGTCATTTTCATGATTTAATTTCAGAAAAATAAGGCATAATGCTTCTCTATGAGCTGAGGAAATTTTTACCAACCTTGGCCTTCTGAAAGTGTTTGACAGCTCATAAGATAAGCTCAAAAATGCATGGTGGTGAGGCTTAAAGCAAGGCTGCTTTATTTATTTATCTATTTATTTAATTATTAAAAGTGTTTCTGATAAGTTGTCCTTGCAGTTCCAAGGCTTCCCCCAAAAAGTTATAATATGCATGATTTTGGCATGCATAAAGAAGCTTTTTTTGCACTTGTTTTTCTGGTTTGGTAATTTTGGTGCTATAGTGAGCTCGTCTCTGTGCACATTTACAGTGAATTTGGGCGTCGAGATCTTCTGTTTATTATCTGATATGGGCTGTTGTCTTTTACTGATTGTACCAGTAGTTGCAGAGGTTAGTTTAGGGAAGCTGACGGACCCGTTGTGTGTCCCCTGAGTAGAGTGAGCCTGGACATGATGTCGGTGCAGGCCAACACGGGGCCGCCGTGGTCAGAGAAGAACGGCACGGCCTTCTGGAGGGGACGGGACAGCTGTAAGGAGCGTCTGGAGCTGGTCAAGCTGGCCAGGGCTCACCCCAACATGGTGGACGCCGCCTTCACCAACTTCTTCTTCTTTAAACACGACGAGAGCCTCTACGGGCCGCTGGTCAAACACGTCTCCTTCTTTGACTTCTTCAAGGTGAGACGGCTTCTATTTCGACATCACAACTGTCATTTTGAGAACTTTAACAGTGCGTCTGCAGAGCTGGAAAAAGTCTCAAATTATATTATCTAAACTGAAGGTCTTAAGTGCATTTAAATAAACCAATACAGGCAGTAAATTCAGCTTTAGAGATAGCAAAAATGTGTGAGTTTTGTTGCAAGTTGTTTATCCAGTAATGCAGACCTTTATTTTGACAGGTCTCATGTTTGATTCTAATAAGCATTAAAAAGATCTCAAGCCTAAAACTGAACTTGATGGAACTTGTCGACTGCCTGTTTTGCCTCAGAAAAAAAACAAAAACAGCTCATTATCTTGGAAACGGGCTGATTGCATAAACAGCTCAAATGGGTAAATGGAAAATGAGTTGATTCTCAGCACATTACACGGCCGTGGAATTAAAACTGAGATTACTAATTACCAAGGCCGGTGTTAAATGTGCAGTCCATTCTTCAAACACAAAGTGCATCCAATTGAGTTTCAAGCAAATTGCATAGAAAACAATTAAACTTTTCAAAACTACTTTCAGAAAGTTGAAAAACAAAGGTAGTTTCATTTTAGCTTCAACCTTACTTTGTTTTTATTATTTATTCAGCTGAATACCGTGTTTCTTTGTGGGTCGCTTTAGTCGAAGGTAAACTTGATTACTCCAACATTGTCCCTCACCAAAACATCCAACCGTCCACCTCCAGTACAAGTACCAAATCAACATTGACGGCACAGTGGCGGCGTACCGGCTGCCGTACCTGCTGGCAGGAGACAGCGTCGTCTTAAAGCAGGACTCCGGCTACTACGAACACTTCTACAAGCAGCTGAGGCCCTGGGAGCACTACATCCCCGTTAGAGCGGACCTGGGGGACCTGCTGGAGAAGATCCAGTGGGCCCGCGACCACGACGAAGAGGTGAGGGTGATGATGATGGTGCAGAAACATTGCCGGTTGCCGTTAATGTCTAATCCAAAGCACGAGAGCTGTATCTGAAAGCCTTGACATGTTGGATGCACACAACTCTGCTATCAGTTCATGTTTTGTTTTAGATGTAAGAGGCTCTGAGAGAAAGGTCTGATTTATTTGGATTTTCATTGTTTTTCCTGTCCAGCTGTGATGGTGTTTATTATTTTTAACCCGGATTATGATTCTTGTCATCTTTCAGGCCAGGAAAATTGCAGTGGCAGGTCAGCAGTTTGCCCGCAATCACCTCATGGGAGACAGCATCTTTTGTTACTACTACAAACTTTTCCAGGTATTGTTTCAGCAAGAATTTATATAGAACTCTTAATAAAAGGAGCAAATGAACTGAGCTGGCAAAAGGTGGTACTGCTGAATGTGATTGGATGTTTTTTCTAAGTTATTTTGTGGCATTTTAGCATTTATCTAGTACTTCACAGTGGAGAAAATGGGCGATGAGAAAGAGACAGACAGACAGAAAGAGAGAGAGAGAGAGGCAGATGACATGTGACAAGACTTATTGGTTTGCAGAAAGAAAATCAATACATTTACGTTTCCTCTTCTAGCATTTAACTGACAGAGAGGGAGAGAGAAGAACAGGTTTAAATGTTTACATCTGCAACATTACAAGCAGCCAGTTGGCCTTTAGATAGGAAGCTGTCCGTAACTCAAAGAGAGACCCTGTGCTCTCTGTTTCTGAGTCCATGTCCCCATAATGATCTAGTGTGCGTGTGTGTGTGTGTGTCAAGACAATAGCTCTTGATGCAACGCTAGCAGGACCTGTGATATTTCTCCAAATCATACTCTCATCATGATTGCTGAATGGAAGTGAAAAGTCCCGGCCACCCTACCTATCACATTTGTGAAGTTCAGTGTTGTTGTTGTTGTTGTTGCAGGCGTACGCCGAGCTCCAGGTGTCGGAGCCGAAGGTTCGACAGGGCATGCAGCCGGTGGATCAGCCCATCGACGACCTGTTCCCCTGCTCCTGCCACAGGACGAGGGTACGCAGCGCCCTGCAGCTCCCCTGCCTTTGCTATTGGCTCCACTTCACCCATTGTTTTTGTTTTTTTTTTTCAAACCTGGGTCTCACCACCCTGCAATCTGTGGCTCCCTCTGGTGTCTGTAAAATGCCACTGCACCTTCCAACAGCTACATGTTGAACTCTAGACAGCCATATCTCTTCATTCACCTTGCAATTTGGGAGTGAAAAGTGGGATTTTTTTCTTGTTAGTTTTTAATTTAACTTTTATTTAACCAGGTGTAGTCTCACTGAAATTCAGCCTTTAATTCTCTAAGGAGTCTTTGCCAATGTAGCAGCAACAGAGAAACTACCAGTTTTACTCTTCCATTTTCACTTAGCTAAGTGATGAAGATATTGATGATAATGTCATTTGTTAATGTTGTATGTTGGATGTCAACACAAATTCTGAATCTGAATATTGAGAAAATTTCAGTCTGTGAATGAAAACAGCAAACAATGTAGCACAAACCTTTGCTGTTTTGTAATTTTTTTCCTTCAATTTGTTATGTTGAATCAGATTTTTGGGTATTAAAAAAGGTGACATATCACCATATGGTGAGAGTAAATCCAACTAATACTTTGTGTTTTTGAAGGCAAGTACAGTTTCAAAGAATGACACTAATCACCCTTTGTCTTCTTATTAAGTGTCTAACAGAAATTTTGTGTTTGTTTTTCAGGTCAAGGATGAACTCTGACCGACCCATCATCCAGTTATTAAAATAATCCTGAATGTCTGATATATTGTGAAATAACTTGCCAAAATGTCCCAAAGTGTCCTGCACTCTGACATGAATGTTACATGTTACTGAAGTCGTTTTTGTAATAAATATTTTTTATATGTTTGTATGTTAAAATTGTCTGTTTTTGGCATTTGGCACATAGCCTGCACACATACACATATACATCTTTACATACTGTATACAGCAGATAAACACATATGCGCAAGCCTTAATTAAAATCTGAACTGAATGGTTAGATTCTCTACTTCAAGTTAAGTTTATTATTATCGTTGGTGTTTTTATTGTCATTTTACAAAGCCAAAACGCAGGTAGTTGATTTTTTTAAAAGCTGTAATTACCACTCCTGTACACTAGAGGTCAGTTATTGATAAATGCATCCTGTTAACATCCAGAGAAGAAATAGCCAGGGCATGGACAAGTTTGACGAGGTAAATATTACAGAGCAATTTCACTATTTCCGTTTTATAAACGAGTTAAACCTTAAGACATGTTGGCGATACAAACATGATGTATCCAAGCTCCTTTTAGTTTCCCCTGGATTTAGTGAGGACGAAGCGTCTCTGCAAACTACAATCAAAAACCCAGCCAGGAACATGTATTTAACATCGTAGGATAATGGCTGTAAAACTTGATATTTTATCTATAGGGTGCTGAGCCAAATTTGCTGATTTGCTCGTAGCAGTAATTCACCAAGCAGCGCTTTACATCAATACTATCGCCGGCATCGACCTGACCCACAGCGCTGAACTCCACGTTGATTTTGGTGTAAAATGATGGCGGCTTTACACAGATAAACTAACGCGAACAGTTCACATTTTGTTGATATTAGCGCTGTTTTTGTAATGTTGAGTGTGCCGAATTAAAGAACGTATCACAAAACCTTAGGAAAATTTTTCAAGTTGAATAATGTGTATGCCAAGAATCGCGGCCATGTCAAAGATTAAAAAAGCGAGTAATTCAGGTTAGACTTTTGAATGGAACGCAAGGGTTTCGATAAACAGTGGAGAAAAAGTGTAAATCAGTCTATCAGTTTAATTTAAAGTGCAGCATCACCATCCAATATGGTCCCAATACACTTTACAAACAAACAGAATAATAAAAATTAAAGAAATGAATAATACAACCTGTAATGAAGTGAATAAAGGATGGAGACTTTTAAATCAGAGGAAAGAAAGAAAAAACAGTTTGGTGACTTGTAGTTTTGTACTATATTATTATTCATTAAGTGTTCTGCATAAATTTCAGAGTGCATTATCTGTTCCAGTAGATGATAACTGATCAACATTTTTAATTTTAGTCAGCTGCACCTGTTGTGGTCCAGCAGACAATAGCTAGTTCAGTCCAGGACATTTCGTGTGTTGTCACTGCTGCTCTACATTCACCCAGGACAGGGTGAAGGTGCCGTTTGGGACCAAACACCTGGATGCAGCTGTGTGTGTCCCTGCCTCAGTGAACGGCGTCGACACGGCTGTGCTGCTCACACACGGCGCAGGTGGAGACATGAACTTCAGGCACCTGGTGTCCCTGGCTCATGTCTTGGCCTCAAGTGGGATCATTTGTGTCCGTTTCACATGCAAAGGTTTAAACCTCGTTTACAGGGTGAAGGCTTACCGTGCCGTGTGGGTAAGCCCTTAGCAGTGTGAACTAAAAATATACTGTAGTGAATTAGGAACAGTCACATTCATAGTGCTCCAGTGGGGAGTTCAAGAGAGTGTCTGGTACATGGCAGCAAATTAATACTGTCTTTATGTATTTTTGGTTTCCCTGAAGTGTCCTACAATAGTTTTGCAGCGACATTTACACAATGTCCATCTAAAATGTGGAGGATTAGCAAAGTTATGTCTTGTCACTCTTGTCGCTCTTTTTTTTTTCCAGGACTATGTGAAATCACTAGAGAGGTTCACTGTAAAGCACATACTTCTTGGAGGTAAGCAGCACTGTATGTGCCATCAAATAAACACACAGGAATACTATGGGTACCCAGCAAGCAGCTGATAAGCACTGACATCTAATCCCTCATATATACAACATATTTAAAAACAAACAAACAAACAAAATTGATTGTTAGCATCATATATTTAAAAATACACAAGAAAAATCACAGAAAAAAACAAAAACAAACGAAAATTACCACACAAAAAAAATCTGAAAAAAAAAATTATTTAAAATAAATAAAATCGATTTTGTCAATGCTGGGTCCTGGTATTCAAAGGGTTAACCTGTGAGGAGACCAGGCAACATGAAATGAATGTTCTGGTAGGTTTAGTATCTAGCAGACAGTCTTCACCAGAGAGTTGGATTGTTAATGCAAATGATATTTTAGATGTCATATATTTCATGAGGGCCTAATGAGAACCATGAGTAGATGTACAGTATATCCATCATCTTAGTATTACAGGAGGAAAACCACCAGAAAATACCTGTAAGTAGTCAGAAAAAAAAGCTCAGATTTCCCAATGTTTCCAAATGTTTAAAATATTGCAAATGCCTTGTCTTCTGAAGATCCAGACAAAAACATAGGAGCACATTTTGACTGAGAATGTCTGTCCCGTCCCTTTTCTAAATAAGTGCTTCATCAAAATAAACAAATGGCATCAAAAATGCTGCAGACTTTCTGTTCCCAGCATTAAAAAAAAA
>OMLB01044322.1:0-12856 GCA_900302555.1 Myripristis jacobus | reverse complement strand
GCAAGTGATGCAGGAGGGAGCCGCTCCTGCACTGCAAAAAATATCCATGTGAGCGACGCGTTCAGGTCATGTTCAGTCTTAAAACACATTTTTTAAGCTTCCTTTTCTCGGAACAAGTGAAAGCGAGGTCTCTCTTTCTAAACCAGCGGTTCTCAAACTTTTTCCATGAATGTACCACCTCTGAAATATTTTCACAGCCAAGTAGCCTATATACATATGCAGTGCCATTAGCATGTGAAACAATAAGCTGATACCGATGAAGTTTTGTTGGCTCTGTTTTTTGCTTCTTTTTCTCTTCTTTCTCCTTGTTTTCAGCATCACTGCTACACTTCAACCATGAATCCATTCTCTTGATTTTTGTCTTGGCTTCCCGGGCATAGTGAACAAGTTTATCAAACCCTCATTTACATTATTTGAACTTATTAGAGCATAGACTCATTGTTTTAGGATTTATGCATGGTTGATATTTTTTAAATCAAATTTTCCCAGCAGCACTCCAACACACCTCCAGTTCAGAACCACTGAATATTTTACTTCAGTAGAGGTAGAAGTACCGCTGTAAAAATCTACCGAAGTAAAAATAAAAAGTAGCTCATTTAAAATGTACTGGGGGTAAAAGTTACTGAGTTACTTTTTCAAAACAGTAACTGTGTCAGGTCTCCTTTCCATGCTGTAATAAAAGGACAAGAGTGCTTAAGGTTCAAACTAGATTCTTTTAAAGGTGCATTCTGCAAAACTGACAAGGGTAGACTGAAGTGAGGACCCTGTAGACTCAACTGATAAATATGGAAAAAGCACATAATTTATGGTGATTGCGTCTACGTGGTTCTCATCATCAGTCCAACTCACTGACATTATTCCCCCTTTTCCACACTTATTCCACATCTTTGAGTCTAAATGGCCCTCATTTTTCATCGTCTGCAGTTCCTCATCGTGCAGCTTTTCTTGGAAATTTGGAAATGACAAAAAGTAGAACCAACAAAGTATAACAGAATTCCTCTTCTCATCTTTAATGCCTGAGCTTTTATTGTGAAACGTTCCACAGTCTGTCACTGATCATTTTTCCTCTCAAACTGATGTGATTTAAAATGTAGTGAAGTTCAATACTCAAGCAAAAATAGACTTATGCAAAGGTACAATGACTTGCTTTAAAAAATATATTCAAAAAACTACAAGTACAGTACAGTAACATGAGTAAATGTGATTAATTACTTCCACCTCTGTTCTTTGTCCGGCACCAAAATCCCAAGACAAGGCAAAACTCTCCACTATAGGATGAGAGAAAATGACACCCAATTGAAGAAAAGTCAGTTTAATTTTTAGTAGGGAGTGAATAAGCTGTTTTAAATTTGTTTGTGATACGTTTTGAGGACCTCTAATGACTTGTTGAGGTGGGATTTTTTGCAGTGTGCCCTCTGATGAGAAGAGCAGCAGGGAGCAGGGAGGCCTGGAGGAATATGTGAAGTTAATTTATGGGCTCTATTTAGTTTCCAGAGCTCGTCAGAGCGCGGTAACCTGTTGGTTATAAAGGGCAGCCATTAAGAGAAAAGCTGGACCTCATGCAGCGTAAATGGTCTGAGTGAAGCAAAGTGTGTAAAGGATCTGAGGCTGGGGGAGTTGTGGCACTTTCGTTCCACCCCACCACCGCCTCAAAACTTCAAGTTCAAAAGGCTACTGGCTTGACATTTTGCACATTTTGCAGAAGCATAGTAGTAGGTTTAAAAAAACAAAAAACAAATAGAAAATAAAACTTCAAAATGACTAACTGACTGTAACTTTAGTGATGGACATTACATCATATAACAACAATACTGTTAAATATGTAATTATAAACTAAAAGAATAGTAATTCAAACAAAAGCTAAATCAGTGCAAGTGTTAAGGAAATTGTTAGATTAATTAAAGAAAGCAGTACAATAGCACAGGAGAAAAATAAGATTACAACTTTGATTGGTTGATCAATAGTAAACAAGCAGAAAAATGAATCAATAAAAACTAAAAATGAAACAGGGACGAGTAGGTAGAAGTAACATACTATATGCGTCATATTTGTGGCAAAAATAGTCTTGTAATCCTCCAGAAGTAACAGCTTTATTGCAGAAAATGTTTCTGTAAATGTACAGTGCCTTGCATAAGTATTCACCCCCCTTGAGCTTTTCAACATTTTGTAGTGTTACCAACTGGAATTCAAATTAACGTAAATGGTCTTTTTACCATTTGAGCAACACAAAATGCACAGTGCTTTGAAGGTGCAAAATACATTTTATTGTGACACAAACAATAATTAGGACAACGAAGCAGTCATCTCTTGGATGCATAAGTATTCACCCGCCTGAGTCAGTACTTTGTAGAACCACCTTTCACTGCAATTACAGCTGCAAGTCTTTTAGGGTATGTCTCTACCAGCTTTGCACATCTAGAGATTGAAAATTTTGCCCATTCTTCTTTGCAAAATAGCTCCAGCTCAGTCATATTACTTAAAACCCCATAATTAATAATTTATAATTACATAAAACCCCAATAAAATACATTTAAATTTGTGGTTGTAATGAGACAAAATGTGGAAAAGTTCAAGGGGGTGAATACTTATGCAAGGCACTGTACGCATACCTGTTTGTGATTTCACCCTGAGACCAGGGGGTATTTCCACAAATCAGGATTAGAAAGTTAGCCAGATAACTGTGGAAAAGATTAGGCTATATCCTGATGAGAGTGATTTGAATCTGTAAAACAAAGGCTGAATGTTCGGTTTAGGATAATGGTCCGGTCCTCCCTGATGATGGTTGCTAATAATAGACACCCTGCACCCCAACTCACTGATCGGCCCAGGGCTACTAGTGGTGCCAGCAGATTATCTTGAACTTGTTATATATTTGTTTATACTGTTCTGTGTAAGTCCTGGGACTCCTTACCTGCCTGCCACCAGCCAACCAGCCTCCTGCTTGCTTCCCACCCTACCAGCTGCTCCTTGTTAGCTCATTATTCTGCCTGTTACCTGTCCATGTGTTGCCATCCTCAGCCCGCTCGTCTTGCTTGTTTGCCTGGTTTGGTCCCATCATTCTGTTTATGTTGTGCCTGCCTGTTGCTAAGTCCTGTTCTCCGCCTGGGGATTTGGTACCTTTGTCTGTTTGGACTGATCTGCCTCGCCTGTTACCTGTTTTCCGCCCGTTAGTCCTCAGGAAAGACTTTAATCGTATTTGAGTCTCTGCCTTTTGTCTGCATCTGAGTCCTATCTGTACCTGACAACATCTCATCAGTCACCGGGCTCTGCTGTTTGCAGTGGAGGCAGGCAGGATAAACAAAGCGCCCTGTGGTGGAGCTGAGCCTGAACAGTCTGGAGGCAGCAGAGGGAGGACGAGGAGCAAAATTAACTCAGCAATGCAGATACAGAGAACTGTCACATATCATCATTTATAACTGTGAGAAAAAGATGTTTTCTGGTTTGAAGCCTCTTGTTGGTTGGTTGGTTTGTTTGTTTTATCCCTTTATTTACCCAGGGTAGGTTTACTGTACACAGATGCTCTTCTCAGCTTCACCATCACTCAGTTACACACATTCACATCTGGAGGCTGAGCAGCTCCCAGCATTCATCCATCCTGCCCAGATTGGGAAATTTTGAAGAAGTCCAAGAGAAGTCCATGTTTAACTCCATGAAAACAGGAGTTCAAAGGTGTGGAAAATGGAAGATCAACAGGTGACAAGCAAAAGGAGCAAAGGAGCTGCCTGGACGCTGTGAGAAAAAAGTTAATGAAGTATTGCACAGCTGAGCTGCACAGAACGACATCATTCAATTGCTACATAATTCACAAGATCAGTCATCATAATATATGAGACCTAATAAAAACTGAATGTGACTCCCTTTGCACCAGGGCAACTCGGGCATTGTGGATGCAGGTTTCCTGTCTTTGTTGGGTAGAGATTGATTCATTTTATGGTTTTGTCGTCCAGGGTCTTTCAGGCGTACAGTCACACACAACTTTATCACTTTTCACACCAGATACCTCCAGAGATCTGGTTAATTTGTCTGGCTTGTGCTGAGACAATGTAAGCCTGTCAATTATGCCACAAATCACATAGTGATAAAGATAAAGAAAGAGAAAGACTCTCCTCTTTGCACTTGTCAGGAGCTGTGAAAGAGCTTCATTGCCGTCCAGCTCAGAGGAAATTAGATGAAAGGTTACCTTTTCCAGGTCACAGGTAAAGAAAATCACCACAGTCACGACTAAGAACTCTGCAAAGGTGCAAGTCTGAAATGGTGTTAGAGGCTGGTGTGTGTGTGAGTGTGTGTGTTGTGTGTGTGTGTGTGTGTGTGTGTGGTTGAGTTGGGGCTGTAGAGCTCGTGCCCATTGTGTGGGCCAGTGTGGGTCACAGTCCAAGCCCACTTTTTTGTTCCAGTCCAACCCTGATTATCATGGTAACAATAAAAACTGCTACTGATGCACCTGGGACCAGAACCAGACCCCAGCTCAATACTTTAGGCAATTCAGCACAACTGTATGATCAGTTATTTTAAATGCCATGCTGGAGTCTAGAATAATTAAAATGGAATCATCCCCACCAAAAACAGTTAAAAGGAAGTTGTTTGTATCCTCGAGTGGGGCAATACGTCTGCTATGAAACAACCTGATGCCCAATGGAAAGTTATCATTTTTGTTCATATTTGCTGAGAAAAGAAGTTAGATGATTTGCAACAACTTACTCTACCTCTGAGAGAAATGGTCAATTGCACATCGGTCTGTGGAGGTCAGACAATCTTTTTTCAAAGAGCCTGAATAGGTGCACATTTAAAGCTAGAGAGAGAAAAGTCCAATATCCATCCATTTCCCATATTCACTGATTCCTGATCAGGGTCACAGGCGGCTGGAGCCTATCCCTGCATGCACTGGGCGGAAGGCAGGGAATTACTTTGGGAAGGTCCATAACAGGGTGAACGCACACCCTAGGAATTTAGAGTCTTCCATTCTGATAATATACTAGGACAAACACTGTCATGGGTTTCTTTGAGAAATGCAGCCAGGTTGGAGCCTAAACAAGAGGTAAATTACATGAGAAGCGGCCCACAACTTTGCTGAAACTGGATCAAAATAGATCAAAAGTTATGCTTGAAGTGTCTTGTTTAAATTATGGTTTTCTACATTCAGCGGGACAGAACCAGCAAGACACTAAACTATCTGGGAAGTTTCCTAAAGTTTCAAACCATAATACTGGTGCCCCTTCAGTTTGGGTGCACACTGTTCATCTTGTAGCTTTCCTTCCTCCACCAGAATGAATCAAAGGGAATATCAGAGGATTCATCTGAAGCAAGGCCACCAGCAGTGCCCATTTCTCCAGTTACTATTTCAGACTGATGAGATGATTTAAAACACTCAGAGCCAAGCCAGTGAGTCGGGACGGGGCAGTACTTCCCCGAATTTGGCACAGTATTTGGCAAAGTCTCAAAATAAATAAAAAAATCTCAGTTACAATTTTACAGATTATTGAAGCTTAGCATTGCCTGATCTTGCCAATCACATTCTGTGTGTTTGGATGCAGTTCAAAGAGAACAGGGACATGTGCATCGATACCTTGGACCTTTCGCTCTTGGGAAACAGAAGGTAATGCCATCTGGGCCTGTGGAGTGGGTTTCCTCCCAGCCACCGCCACAGAGGAAGGAGCAGGCATTGATGCTGAACCTTCTCCGACACAAAGGTCCTCAGTGGCGAGAGGCTCTGCCAGCTGGATAGTGATCGTGAGTCATCCAAGAAGAGCGAGCAACAGTTTGCTAGCAGGATGGAGCGGCTGTGGTTGGTTTTGCTTTGGTCCAGAATCCTCCATGAAGAGCAAAGAGGACATTTACCAGCATGGACTAACTGACCGGCCACCTAATTTATGTGGTTTATTTAATTCTTGGTACATCATAATATTTGGTCAAGGTTGTGATCGTATTTCAAGAATTTACGTTATATTAATCGCAAAATTCGGGATTTATTTTGTTCTGCTCTCAGACATTCTCACTGCTCTATTTCAAGCTGTGTTCTTTTAGATATGTTTTTTTTTTATTATTATTATTTATTTATATTTGGTGGTAAACCAAAAGAGGCCGTGAGAGAGAGAACAGAGAACTATTTTCTTTGTATGTCCCTGCCAAGCCCTAGCACAGTGAACTTAAAAGCCCTTCACATGAGGTGGAGAGCAGCTCGGGAGGAGCGGACAAGTTTACACTCCAGGCTACTGAAATGATGGTGAGACTGTTGTAACCAAAAAATAAATGAATAAATAAATAAGAACCCATGGCTTTTCATCCAGTATCTGCTGGCTCTAAATGTTTGATGCAGGCGTGTAGAAGAGATACAAAGATAGAAGGAGAAAGTGTGTGTGTGTGAGCGAGCGAGGCAGATAGTGTGTGTGTGTGTTCGGTGGAAAGGTCCTTTAATGTTGAGCAGCCACCACCGCTGCTCTGTTTTTCTTTCCCTCCTAAAGCTATCAGAGGGGATCTGTTTGTGGACACACAGACACTGGTGCTCTGTTTTGGTGGAAATATAAGGACAATACTGATAAAAGTGCATAACAAGTGCCAACAATATGCTCTCTCTCTCTCTTTCTCCTGAGCCTGTTGTGATGTGATGTTAATGTATTGGGTCTTGTGTTGTAGGAAACTCAACATAACATCCTTTGTGGATTGCTAGATCCCTAACACAAAAAGGGTTCCTTCTGAACAATTGCAATTGTTTAATCTCCCAGAGTGTAGTTTAAACACGAAAAATTATGTTATTAAATGAAGTCCCTGTCAGATATGGATTGGAAGTTTGTATATCTAGATTACAACATTTATGCTCTGTTTAGAGAAAGAAAAAAAAAGAAAAATGGAAGCAGGATTTATAGAATAACTGTAAAACATGGAGAACAACAATATCTTCATGGAGTAAGCAGCCATTGCATGTTGTTGTTGTAAGTGGTTTCATGCTTTCCAAAAGAGATTATATATGAATGTTCAGGAGGGCGTAAACTGTTATGTTGATGCTCTCACTTCCTTTACGGTGAAACGCAGTCCTTATGGTTTGTAGCGATAGCAGCAAGGAGGCTGTTCCCTAAACAATTACATTGTTCAGTCACTCAGGGCCAGTAAGATGTGACAAAATGTTCAAGGTTGCCTTGAGGCACTGAAGTGGCACAATAAGTATGGGTTTACAGCTAAGCACTAAATTGAATTTGGGGGATTTTTTTTTTAATTTCAAGTAGCCTCCAAATTCCCCATGGACAAATAGTAAGAATGTCCCCTTTTCGACTTTATTTAATATGATACATCCTGGGCAGGGGGTTTGGGAATATCGGGGGCAATGGGTTTGGGAATGAGTCTGAATAAGGAAAATAGAAGCAGGAAAAGCATCAGCCCCTCCTCCACAGCGTTCCCAGGGACAGCAGTGAGCTCAAACTTTGTTTAAAGCACGCTTCGCAACCTGCTGACAGGGTTCAGGGCACAGATCGGCCAAACCCCCCAACACTGACTGCAGGAAAATCTCCCATTAATCCTTTAAAAGTCAAACTTATTGTTGTAATAGTGATGAAATTAAATAAGCATTTGCACACATCAGCAAGTATTTGACTTCAGTTTAATCCTTTGGCGCATCAGTGAATTGCCTTTATCTGCAGAGGGTGTAAACACACATGAACTTGGCTCCTTTACGATTTCTACCCCTTGCAAACTGACCAGCGAGTGGCCTTAGCATGTAGCCCTGTATGTGCCACACGGCCGTGATTGATGACTACACACGGCTTCTGTTTATCTCACACGGGCTCTGTGCTGTACTCACGCTCTGAAGGAGAGCCTGAAGGAAGGAAAGAGAGGAAAAGAAGTCATTCTTTCCAAGCCACTGAGGCCAGACCCGAGAGCAAGTTGTTTTGGGGGGTAGTCTGCCCAGAATGAGAGACGGCTATTGTCCAACTCGCTCCAGAGGATGAGGGGCTTTTCAAATGTGCAGTGGTATGGTGAGGGGGCTTGGGGGCAGAGTGGGAGAGAAATTTGAATTTCTGCAAAGCTCCGTCACAATAACAGGGACTGTGACAAAGAGACACTTTGATAACCGCCACATGGGCCGAGACTTGAACATTGCTGTCTCCATGGTGATTATAGCCTATGTAATGGGGGGCATTAATCTTAATAAATCCACCCACCGGCTTGTCTGCTGAGAAGTGTTTCAGTCGGAAAACGGCATTAGTAAGAGAAGACGAAGAGGAGGATGAAGAAGAAGAAAGGATAACTTCACCAGTTTAGTAACATAAATTTTTATCTTTGCCTGGAGCAATCTATAACTAAATTTGCCACGGGAAATTATTAAAGGAAAAAAAAAAAGCTCATATTTGTAGAAAGGAAAAAGCTGTCTGTGTATCTCTCTTTCGATCTCTTCTGGTTTGCACTGTGCAACTCATAACACAATTTGGTTCCAATTTTGATATTATGATATGGCTTGCTGGCCAAAGGAGAAGATTTGGTTTCAACATCAAATTTGGAAAGGTCCTCGCTGTGTTTTCTGGGCCTAGGTGCAATGATGTCATGCAGGAAATGCATACAGAATAATGAGTCAGTGAAGAGGAAGCCGTGAGATACTATTATGCACACTCAGGGATCTGCAGACATTCCCGAGATCTTGGGAGCACAACTTTCACAAACGCTATTGTGGGGGGACTTCCACAGCCAGTATGAATCACACTGTTCCTGCTCTTGATCTCTTTCAGTCAAACCAGTGAGTTCCTGGCTCATCAATCAGTCCCTCAGTCTCTTTTTCACCCATCAGCCTTTCTCGCCCGCATCTTCTCACCCCTTTTCTCTATCTGCAATAGCGCTCTCTGACCGCCTCTTAGTGTGCAGCAGCAGAGGAAGAAATACTCAAATCCTTTACTGACAGAAAAGTAACAACAATAACTTGATACCAGAACACAGTAAAAGTAATTTTCCTACATTCAAAATGTTACTTAAGTAAAAGTATAAAAGTAAAAGTATTAACAGTAAAATATAGTGTGAAGAGTAGTTCCTTTCAAAGAGTTAAATTATTGATGTTTTAATCTGTAGGTAACATTGTAGGTTTATACACTGTCGGCTACTTTCAACCCAACAGTGCATCATATTTCATGCTTTCATGGGCAAAAACTACAATAATTCCCTCTCAATAAATGGAAATACTCAAGTGCCAAGTAAAAAATTGTCCTTCAGTTTTTGAGTAAAGTTACTTTCCGCCTCTTGGGGTGCAGCAGAGGCAGTGGGTTTGTGAGGAATGCAGGGTCGTCCGCAGGGTCCCGACCAGTCTGCACTCCAGTGATTTCTGCTGTTTGGAGTTTGTGTTTTCCCATAGAAGCTTCTGGTCTGCCGCCTGCCCCCTGCTCCCTCTCTCTCTCTCTGCCTCTCACTCTAAAACACACACACACATACTGCAGAAATATATTCAGAATATTAATTTTATATGAGCTCCATGCGCTGGCCGGCAGCCAAAGTCACCACTGAATCAGAGGATCTCAACTCTAAACAAACCACAAAATCTTGAGAAACAAGCAGTCGGACACGCCGGCCACAAGCCTGCCACTCACTCTATAACCGGGGCCCACTATGGCTGAGGTGTTACACATGGCTCTTATTTACAACATTAAGAGGTTTACGGGGAAATTTCTTGTTCACCACATCATAAATATTTTATAACAAACTTTTTCATGGTCTGGACCCCCAAGCTGACTTTCAGTAAACTGCAGAGTTTGATTTCGCCCTGGGGGAAGTTTTAAGTTGTTTAGTTGTCATGCTTGAACATTGAAACATCGATTAATAGCGTGGATATTTAAATACAATGTTAAAAGTCAATCAACAATTTCAACTGAATTAAATGTAGAAAAATTAGACTATTCCTCATTTTGAGCGCGACCTTCTGCAAGCCCCTCAAGTGTCTCTGAGGATGCCACATTGAAAGCAATTGTTTTATAACACTGATGGCACACAGAAATCTGATGAGGTCATTTTAAGTGTCTATGAAGTCAAGACGGAGCAGTAAAGTGTCCCAGTGACACCACCTTCACCTGTGTCATTTCCTCTCTTAAGACGACTGACCACCTCCTGTCTGGACTGTGGCAGTAATCAGAGATGAAAGAGCAGACAAAGGGGTGGAAGGGCGGGTCAGATGGTCACATTTTTGTGCCGCATGGAAATGACCCAGTGGGCGGACAACAAATTGCAGCCAATTAGTCATCAGCAGGACCCTCGCCTCATTGTAGGAAACAAGTCAAGGGGTTGCTTGTTTTTCACCCTCTCACATCCATCCCGTTCAAGATTCTTTCGTTTCCCATGTCTGGGCTCCTCTCGGTTTCTGCTTTATTTTTAAAATTGTTTATTTGAACTGAGAGGCTCTGAGGAGAGGGCTTCTTGTTTGGACACGGGGATTGTGGGACCTGTCATCGCCGGTGAAAGGTCAACACAGGCATCCATCTTTGTCTTAGTTGAACTGGGGACGTCAGGGGCGCTGGGATGGGCACCTCTGCTCACTGCACTGCAAAAAACTCTCCATCTTAACAAGTCATCTGCTCTCCGATTCTGTCTTAAAATCTTGTTTTTCTTCAAACAAGTGAAAAAAAAAAATCTGGCAGCGGAATGAGATAATCCCACTCTTGCTGCTAATCAACTTATCTCCACACTTCTCTTGAATGAAGAGTCATTTTCTAGATACTTGTGAGCTGATCCACTTCAGTCTGCCTTTTTTCAACATATTTATATTTGTTTCCAGGGTATAAATAACAAATGAATAAGGGCATTGGAAATACGGGCGATTATCTCATCCCCACTGGTAGATTTTATCAGTTGTTTGAAGGAAAAAAACACGTTTTTAACACTGAACACTGAATGTTTACCCAATTTCCCCTCAGGGACTAATAAAGTTTTTCTGATTCTGATCTGAATATGTGACCAAATGACTTTTTCTTTTTCTATTTTTTTGCTGTGTGTTGAATGAATTTAGACTTTCAATAACACCCTCAATATTGCTGATAAACCTCGAAGGTGCACATTTGGGTCACCTGTTGTGCGTTTAAAAAATGGAAAACTTTGTGTTGGCTTAAAAAACAAAAACAAAAACGAAAAATCATCCTATCCTATTCGAGAGGGCCACATTCTCACAGACATTTCCACAGATGCATAATTGTGTCTTAATGAATTTGAATGCCTTTAATTCCTGAATTGAAAGCATTGAATCGCCAATGTGGATGTGTAGCGGCTGTGACGGCCATGAAGGAGGCACAAAGGAAGCCTTCAAAGGGTGGCACACGATGACAAGCCACTCATGTCTTGCAGCCTCGCACCGTGTCAAAAGGAAGAATCTGCACCTCTAGAAAACAAACAGAGGAAGTCGGTGGCCTCCTCGTGGACCACCAGGGGGGTTAGCAGCTATAAAAGGAGCAGGTCCAGAAGCTCACCGCCAAAGACAAAGTAAAGCACAAGATCTTTTATAGCTCCTCATGCAGCTCCTATTCATCCCTGATGTGTCATAAAATGCCCCAACAAATGTCATTCGTCAAGCGTCCAAAGGTTTGGAACAGGATTTCCCGTGATCATATCAGACATAGTTCCCCTTTGGCACAAAAAAAAAATGATCCTCTCCTTCAATTCTCGTATGGGCTCAGCTGGGGAGGATGAGACACAAGGCGAGGAAGGAAGTGTTGTTGATATTGTTCTGCGTTGCAAAGCCTTTGTCCCAGGCTCTCATTGTTGCTGCAGCAGGTGAGGTAATGGGAGACTTGGTTCATCTGGATGGAACGGGTGAAGGAGACTGGAAAACCCTCGTGATGGCACGAAAAGTCATATTATTCAGATTTATCACCGCAGTCATCTTTGCATTTATCAAGCTCCATCCTTCACACAAACACACACACACCCAGAGAGACAGAGATTACACTTCCCTTACTGTGTATTATTGCACCCTTTTTATGCTTTGATGTGAATGCATTTATTTAATTATACTAGTGGGTCATTCTATAATTTTGGGACATTTTGAGTTTCAGAAATTTTGAAAAAAAAAGGTTATTGTTTTCCAATATAAATATTTTTCCATGACAAAGAAGTGTTTAAATGTTATGTTTTTAGTAATTGGCAAGCCCCAGCATAACTGATTTCAGATATTTATTACATAAAAGGAGATATTAACTGATTATTTCTTCAACTATGTTTCGGACAAAAACTGTAACTCTGGATAAATGCCAGATATAAAATCAACCACTGTTCCTGGTAGAATATGTGTCCATTTAACAATATTTTAAATTTTAATGGCCAATTAAAAAAAGAAATCAAACTTTTTGTTTGCTTTTAAACCCCCAATTTCACAGAATGCAATCTTCAAAAACTTATATATACTACTATCTCGATTGGGTTCAGGTCCGGTGACTGTGGAGGCCAGGTCCTCTGCCGCAGCACTCCATCACTCTCCTGCTAGAACTCTGTGTGGCATTCATCTGGTCTCTGATCTGAGCTGCTGTTAACTTGCCATTTCTGAGGCTGGTGACTCAGATGAACTTCTCCTCAGAAGCAGAGGTGACTCTTGGTCTTCCTTTCCTGGGTCGGTCCTCATGTGTGCCAGTTTCGTTGTAGCGCTTGATGGTTTTTGCGACTCCACTTGGGGACACATTTAAAGTTTTTGCAATTTCCCGGACTGACTGACCTTCATTTCTTAAAGTAATGATGGCCACTGGTTTTTCTTTAGTTAGCTGATTGGTTCTTGCCATAATATGAATTTTAACAGCTGTCCAATAGGGCTGTCGGCTGTGTAGTAACCTGACTTCTGCACAACACAACTGATGGTCCCAACCCCATTGATAAAGCAAGAAATTCCACTAATTAACCCTGATAAGGCACACCT
>OMLB01044320.1:0-12920 GCA_900302555.1 Myripristis jacobus | reverse complement strand
CTGCTCATTCATTCACCCTCTCGCTCACTCATTCACTCTCACACACATTCACACACTCGCTGCTACTCAGACATACAAATGCAATCAGTTTCATATGCCATATGCGACACACACACACACACACACACACACACACACACACACACACACACCATACACTTATTCATTCTAATTCACTTACAGTTGGTCGTTCATTTACATTCTGGCTCATTCACTCACTCACACACACACACACACACACACACACATTCATACACTCTTGCTGCTACTCAAACATACAAATGCAATCAGTGTCATATGCCGCATGCGCACAAACACACACACACACACACATATATATGTACACACATACACACACACACACACGCGCTCGGAGCCGCTTAAAGGGCACGGAGATACGATCGGTGCCGTATGCAAACGCCAAAACAGAACACATATGACTGCAGTTATTCAAATGAAATAATGCACATAGGTTCCACAACCACCCCCCTCCACACACACACACACACACACACACACACACAGACACACACACATCTTCCCCGTGCCTTCACGCCTGCTGCACTGTGCGGCCTCACGCTCCCACAGTCGCACTCCGACCAGTGGGATCACACCTGCACACAGAGGAGCGCCGTCTGCTCCTGTTCACCTCCCAGACGCAGCGAAAGGCCAAGACGACACCGACTAATAATCCGACAGCAGGCGGCTCCCGGGAGGTCAAACCCGCAGCCGAGCGGCGCTCACGGCGATAAAACAGCTTCGATAAAGTATGAACGCAACCACCAGTATAGACACACTAAAATGACCGGTGACTGCAGAGGGGTATGGCACTCACATTGTTTGATATGACTTAGTGTAATGCGAATGAAAACGTCTGCCGTTTCAAAAATTGGAGCCGTTCTCTCCGAATATTACTTCCAGCGTGAAAATTATGGGTTGCTATTTAATTTATAGGTCCTTTTAAGACTTGTGCTTTCAAAAGGGTTAGGGTTTTGAGAAGGGAATCATCTGTAATTGAATTTGAAAGTGGATATATATCTTTTTAGAATGAAGGCAATTCATTCTTTTTTTTTTGGAATAATTTCCTGACTTAGCTTTGGATCAATTTTACATCCGTGTAATGCTTCACTTATTTCACTTGTAAGTTTTTGCATGCTCCTGCACAGAGAATACAAAAAGTGTATACAGTGATATTTAAGTATTAAAGGCACTAATGTATAAATAATCATTCTGACATTGATTTTGCATGCTCTGGAATCGGATGAAGATCTGATATCACCCCCAAATTTCAAACTTGTAATTCCAAATTGGATGACTGGATTGGATGATGAGCTTGTTTTAATGTGTTGAAATGAACGCAGTATAAAAACGTGGGTAAACCTCTTCTTCACAGATTCAAAAAGCAAAATTTAACATTTAAAAAGCAAAGAGTGTGCACCTTCCGCTCCGTCCCTACCTCTTCCTTTACCTCTGCACACTTCATACCTTTCATGATCCAGTTTGCCTCAATCGTTTAGACACAGTCACCAGTTGTGTAACCTCATTCTCTAATAAACGCCTAAAAGCTGACACCACTAATGCAACTTGCTACTAGACGATTTTAGTTCTCATCGTGTTCACACAAAATGACAAAAAAAAAAGCTAAAGGACGTTGTGCAAAACATGAAATGTCATTTTGTAGACGCAGTTCTCATTCAACTATAACACACCAGTCACAGCAGATTGTATTTTCTTAGCTTTTTCTCACTCACACCGATATAGCTGTTAAAAGGGTAAATCATTGAATGCGTAATATTATGTACAATAAGCATTGTGCGAATGAGAGGGGAGGTGAGGAGGTGAGGCCCCATTGCTCCCCAGTAAAGACTGGGGGGCGATGGGTGCAACTGGAGGCAAGGGTGAAGAAGATTTTTTCCCATATTAGTGTGTCTGAGAAATCTTTTGTGCTGATGTACACACTGTGTCCAGTTTTGCATGGGTGGCATAATTGTTTTAGTCTTTTGGGATTTGCACTTAGAGTTAAGGGGATTGGGAAATGCACTGCAGCCAGGGATGGACCACCTTTTTGGGGGAGAAAGGGCCACAAAATATTTCAAGTCATCACGAGGGCCCACAGTGACTCACAATGCGGCGAAACCACAGCCGCACTTACACCCATTCACTGTCTCTCCCTCTGCTACCACAGCTTTTTGACTTTTGCTAGCTCCAGCATCAAAAGAGCATTTTTCTGTTGATGTAGCTTTTTTTTTTTTTTTTTTGAAAAGGCTCTGCTGCTTATTCGCTTTACTCGTAAGATCTGTAATGACAGCAAGTCTTGCAGCATTAGTGTCTTTTTCATATTTGTCTCTGTGGGTGCTGTTACAGTGCTGGTTAATGTTATATTCTTTCATCACTAAAAGAGTCTCCTAGCACACCGCACGCTGTGTCTACCTCTGAACTCTGAAAACAATAGTCAGCCTCCCATTTGTGTTGAAACACACGGGTCCAGTTATTCGTTTTCCTTTTGCTTATGGCGTCTTTAGCTCTCCACGTCACAAAGCGGTGGACGATCCTACGCTATGACCCCTGACCTCCACTGACAAGGCGTATTTAGCAACTTTACGTAAACACCTGCCGGTTGAAACTGACCTACAGCCAGTGCCATCAAGCTACATGGCTCCCCCCCCTAGTGGCCAAAATGAAAGCAGCCAACCTTTAAAGTCAATTGAGCCAAAGTCAATCGTTTCTGTTTAAAATTTGAAGTTCACCCGGGGGCCACAAAAAGAGGTTTGGTGGGCTTCAAGTGGAAGAAAAACAAATTGCAAACGTGGTGGAGCGTCTGCGAGGAGGCAGCCATTCAAAAACCAAACTTGTGACTGGAGGGGCAAAGAAAATCTGGACGTAGGAAATGAACGAGATACGCCTTTTGCTCCTTCAATAGCTACAGTTAAGATACCCTTGAGCGAGGTGCTTCACGGCCGACTGCTCCAGTGCAGCTGCCGAGCGGCCGGCAGCGGAGGACGGCGGTTGTGCTGGGCGGCTTTCAGGTCTGATAACTAAATAAGTGTGAAGGGCAGTGCTGAATAAGAGAATCCGTGCTCAGCAAAGCTTTTCTGGGTAAATAAAGGTAAAAACAAACAGATTAGAGGGACGGCTAAATGGTAATGCAATTGTTTTTCTTTGTCTAGACGGTGCATTTGAGGCTGACTGAGTAAATTTCCAAATACATATGCATCTCTCAATCTCTGTCCAAAGCCCCAGGCGGAGGCTTTTACCGAAGATGGGAAGAAAAGCATGCCAAGTTCATCTACTGTTCCCCTCGCTAAATGACTGGAACAGTATATTTTGCAGGCGCACGGCTAAATGAAAAGGCGCCGGATGTCTTGATGGGGGAAAACTACCTGTAATTTGTTCTGCCAGTAAAAAGGTTTATAAATAGAAAGAAAAAAGGTCTCTGTCTTTCTCTCTGTTTTGTTCTCTTTCTCTCTCCCCTCTGTCTCTCTCTCTCCCTCCCTCTCTCTCCCAGGAATTAGAGTCTGCCTCCATCACCAGTCTTCAGGCTGACAGGAGCCCTCCAGAGTGCGTTTTGTCCGCGCGACGCCGCCTCCTCTGCTGACAGCCCCCAGTTGCCTGGAGACGGCTCTTGAGAGACAAGCGGTGGTAAATGAGCGGGTTGTTGATCAAAGACCACGACGGCTCCGCTGCTGCGTTTTCAACAGCGCGCCACTCAGCTGCCGCACACCACTTTCCACTTCCTGTTCTCTGCTAACTACAGGTTGCAGGCTCTTTTCCACGCAGGACACTCTGACATTAGCCTCCTGTCGAAAATCACGTTTGAAACATTTTCCGCCGAGGCGCGGCGGCTTGATTGGGGGTTTTTCTGCTATTAGCATTGCAAAAGAGTGCAAATTTGAATTTTAAAATAAGGGGTTGCGTGATGATTAAGCTCCCTGACAGGCCTGGGATGTTTTGGTGGCATCGTGGGCCTGCCATTAGATGTTTTGTGCTGCTGATTGTGCCGCATAATTTGCTCTGTACTCTGAAGACAGCCGCCACGGCTCAGGCAAGGTGTTGTTGTCCCCTTTAAGGCAAACAGTGAAATCCAGTGTTGCAACGAAAAAAAAAACATCACCCATCATCCCCTGAGTTTTTTTTTTTTTGCGGCATGCTTCCCACAATCGTTGCCTAATATAGTTTATGATTGTTTTATGAATCAAGACATTAATATTTATAGAATTCTTATTGTGTGTTTAGCACGGAGGCGGCTGCATGTTTGATGGTGGCTGTGTGTGTGTGTGCGTTTCGGTCTGTGTTAATGTTAGTGCATGCATGGAGGGATTTGTATGCACATATCATTGTGTGTGTGTGTGTGTGTTTTCTCTGCGTGTGGTTGAGGTAGAGATTGAGAGGAAGAGAAATATGCATTTGGACACATACACCACCAGCTAATACCCACAAACACACATTCTTGCACACATTCCTACATCCAGCCTCGGGGCCTTGACATTCCTCCAGTTCACCAGCTGAAATATCTCATGTGGGGGCCATGCATGCCGCTTTAATTACTAGCAGAGCCCTGATGAGAGGAGAAAACCAGCACGTCACTTTAAATACAGAGGCAGCGGAAAAGCGTGTGCAAAGGAGGGAAGTTGAGTTCAGTGAGTGAAGGTCTGGTAAGGTATCAAGGGTGACTCTGAGACATCACAAACCTCTGGGAACATCGGGGAAAAAAGGCAAAAAAAAGCCTTCTAGTTGCCAGGATCGGAAATTAATAGGCACTCGAGGCGAAAATGCCCTTTAATGTTCACAAAATGCCCGTGAAATTAGAAAAGGCGTTGCAAAAATTTATTAAGTAGCAGACCCTTTTTTGCATTTCACTGCTGTTCACAGTTTTTTTTAATATTATTATTATTGAGTTATCAAATATTCCCTTGTGAAAGCAAATTCTGTGCCTCGTGGGCCACTGTAGGATAACTGGAGCGGGTTTTGATCAGGAAACAATCGAGTACATAGCCTGAGGAGGGAGAAAATGTGGCACTAAGAAGGCAGCAGCAATAGAAGAAAAAAAAATGCCATCCCACAAAAACCACTGCATCAACAAAAAGTAAAACAGCTATGGTCTTATAAAAAAAAAAGGGTGGAAGATGGAGTGGTTGGGGACAGAGTGAGGAAAACAGCATCTTCCACCTCTGTCAGTCCAGCTGTCTGTTCCCAGCACTGCGAAGGATGCGAGGGATTTGTGGCTGTGATTTCAAATACAAACAAACCCACCGTGTTACAACCTGAGCCAGTATTTGCCGGTGCGATGCAAATGTATTCTTTTTGTGGGTCACTAAAATTGCCCACAATAAAAGGACTAAAATGCCTCCAAAAAATCAGATCAAGAGGGCAAAAACACCCCATGATGAAAAGCCAATCTCTTACCCTGCCACGTGCATAATTGCAGTGCAAATAGTGCGGTACCCCTGTGACACTAAAAGCTCTGTGGCAACATGTTTCCCATTTACAGGAGAGGCTCGTCCTCAAAAACAGACGGTTAGTCCGTCTGCTCCACACTTAGAAGACTAAAAATATCAGTTAAGTGTTACATGGTCTCCGACTTGCAAATTGCTCTTGACTATGAAAACATACAGCGCGCGGGCCGCGGCGGCGTGTTCAGGGCAGAGCAGAGGGGGGGCAGTAATGGAGAGGGTGTGAAGTTGGAACCTGAACCTGATGACAATTTGTAAACTGCAGTTCAGAGTCTTTTTAACCCCATCATGAGACAAAATTCAGCGTTCAGATACCAGATATTTCATCCCAGTGATTTTGAATGTTTGACCTGTGCCCACTTTTTACATTACAAATAACCGTTTTGCACATAATGCAGGGCCACTGAGGTTTCTGATATTCAATTGAAACAGCCTTACAATGTGCGGGGTCTGCGGCTAACAAAGCCGTCACCATTCATAAACCACAGAACTGATACTTGGCTGTGGAAAGGAAAAAATTTTCCTCAGGGACTATTTTCCGACGGGGAGGCCGTTTCACTCCGCCCAAATGCTAATCATCATCAGTTCAATCAACAGTGCTGCTGCTTTTAGGAAAACGAATGTGGACGACTTTATTATGGTGGAATGAAGGTGTGATGAAAATTTGAAGTCTATGAAAGTTTTCATATCACAGTGGAATGAATGGAAACCAATGGCTGGATAACTCTATGAAAAATGATATTGGAGCTCTAAAATACATCCACTTGCTTTGGGTATAGATTAGCAGAAACACAGCAAGCCATTTTGTGAATCAATATATCAGCCTCAAAGGTCCCCGGGGGCGGTTTTATGCCATCGGCCATCAGACTCCACAACGCCACGGCACCAAGTACCTCCTACCTCCTCAGTCAGGAGGAAGTAGGTGGTTTACAACTTATAGAAATTATATCTACAAACCCCAATCCGCTGCACCGCATAAAGCACAAAGGCGAGGTGATGTTTCCATGACACCACATCAAGCACGGGGCATCAGGGACACCACATTAACTCGAGTCATGACACAATGTGCTTCAGAAGGACTTAGAAATAGATATTGCACATGTATATACACACAGATCTTTTTTTTATTGCATTTATTAGTCTCATTTTATCTTGTGTAGGTATTTATGGAAATTTCTTTCTTTGATGTTACGTTCCCTTGTGCTGCTGTGTGAACCTGGATTTCCCGGTCATTAAGGGTACATCTTATCTTACCTTATCGTATACTATTGTAAGTCAAACTTAGAGGCAGAAGCATATGGATATGGATGGATAACTGCAGACAACGGAGAGTTTCGCTGGGCTGCGCTGAGACTGGAGGGAGACAGAGGGGGAACGTATGCTAAACGAAACACGGCGCTAATCCATCACCTGGACTCTTCAGAAGTAATTAAGTCAAATTATGGACGGCCCCCGCTCTCACACCTCAATCTCCCACCAGATGGGGACCCCGCCGAGCAACAGGTGGCCCATCCTCATACAAACCTGCATCCCACCACTGTCATTTGAATCCTTGGAAACAATGCCGGAGCCAAAGAGCCAGACACCCGAGTGAAATATGAGATAGATGTGTAATTATGACAAAATGTGTATGTGCGTATGTGTCTCTGTGTGTGATTGTGTGTGTGATTGTGTGTGTGCAATATCTATTTCATAATTAACTGCCTACTGTGCCTGTGCGACACCTGCCTCTGCCTTTTGTCTCTGATTATAACAATAGACCGCCAAGAGATGCATAGACTTATTAGATATAAATGGCTGCCTCACATTTCCATAGTTAACAAGCGAAGGCCTGCATTATTTAACTGCACAGATAGTGTTTGGGAGAATGATAAAACAAGGTAATTGAGAGTGTGAGAGACCAAATCACACAACACACTGCAGACCAACAGGTGGAACTTTATGCAGACAAACAAATGTGCAGAGTTAAAGGGCTGCTTTAACACACATATTTCTGGTGCAATCTATTCATCCAGATGGTTTCCGTGCAATTTGGCAAGGTTTCCGGTCTTCGGCGATCTCCTGTGTCTCCTGACACCCCAGCACAATGGGGCTGGATGGGTATTCGTTAGCGGAGCTCAAACAGTAAACAAATTTACATGTGAAAAACAGCCGCAGCTCTTTCCAGAAACAATGACACGGACACCCAACATTACCCACAGCCCTTGGAGGGTGGGGGGTGGGGGGGCAAAGACTTTTGTTGGGAACAGTTTCCTGCTGTAGTACATGAGCAAACTGTATTGTGAGAGCCACTAACACACAAAATAATATCTGATAAAGTGTTTTTAAGATATGTTCTGGCTATATTTAAGTTCATGCAACAGTTAAATAATAGTATCTTGACAGTTTATGGTTATTTTAAGATTTATTTGTGTTTTGATGCTAAATGCAGTAAAGTGTATTTTGTTGTTGCTTTACGACAGTTAATTGGGCTTTACAGCAATTTGCCATGTGTGCAGTAGGACAACCACATGTGCAGCTAGGATATAGAGGAATCTGGATTGAAATAAGTTTTTGACCGTGTACGTGTGTGGCAGTGAACGTGTGCAGCTTTGGACTGTATTAGACCAGGGTTTTTTTGTTTTGTTTTTGTCTTCAAATAAATCAGCGTCAGCGTTTTATCTGTCTCCTGTGGACTACTTGTGAGTAACACTGGGTTTCTCAAGAAGAGTGGATAATTAATTGAGCATGAGTCAGAACCAAAACAGCTTTGCAGATTAAGCGGCCAACAGTAGCAACTTGGACCTTTGTATAAACGGCCACTACATGTATATTACCACCTTGCTCGGGGGAGTTTGCAGGGAGTTTGTCAGTGTTTTGATGGTTTGGGCTCCACAACACAATACCCATTCAGTTGCATTGTACTGGGGAGACAGGGAAGGCTGGAAACTTTGCCAAATCACACAAAAACTATCTTGATGGATAAACTGCATAAGGAAGAGGAGGGATTTTTTTTGTGTTTTGGATGAGCTGTGTCTGCAAGTCGTCCTCACCAAAATCACATATCCAGTCAAATGAACCAGGATCCTCCCTCTCTTTGTCACAGGAAGATAGAGGGTTATACTTTCACCTCCGAGCTGTGAGATGGTAAACTCTTGATTGCCTTCCCCTCGTCCCTTTGCCACAGCCACTTCATTACATGTCGACAAATCCCCCTCTGCCTCCCATATGGGTGCAAAAACAGTCAAACACTGGCTAACGTACACACAAAATGATGCCAATCAGCTCCGTGGTTTTGAACGCTGCCCCCTTTACTGTGATCGTTTGAAGAAGCGCAAACAATTTTGTTGCACCCTCTTTCATTTGACATGGGCCTCAGGCAAATTTTTTCTAGCCCATCAAGTGTGGAAAAAGGTCTGGCTATGCATGCGAGAGCAATGTATGTATAGTGAATTCAAAGATGACTATTTGGCCATACTGCTTTCATCAGTGGAGCAGAGTTATGAGCTAACCCTAGAAAGAGTCCATTCAACTTTGTTAAACAAACACTTTCCGCATGAGTTTCTGGCCCCATTTGTCAAATACACTTAAATAAAACAGCTGCTTTATTCACGTATTGATGCCGTGAATCCTTTAGGCCTTGGTGGAGCAGTGATTTCTGAGTAAAGAGGCTCTAGCAGGGGGGTGGTGCAAGAGAAAGAGCCTCACAGCGTTCGCCAATTCGATCTAATGAGAGGAAACTTCAAATATGCTTTTGAAAAACGTCCGACTTCCATCTCATAACACGCCCGCTGGGACGGCTTGAAACAACTTCAGAAGGTCTGGAAGTCTCAACTGGAGCTGGTTGATCGGGATGGGAGTGGATTTGGCATGAGGAGAACGAGCCGTAACTCTCTGCACGAGGACTGTTTGGAAATGAACCTCTAAATGGCTTTTCATGATCTCTAATCGGGAGATCCACACACACAGCCACCTACTTAGCTGAGGTGTGAGAGGCAAAGCGGAGTCACAAGACAGGGGAGTGACTGCGCACAGAGATCAATGCAAGGGTCATTTTTTGGCCGAGCTCTATAGATTTTCATTTATTACCTACACTTGAGGATGACTAGTCCAAAAGTAGGACTAGTAACTGAGATCTCCCCCCGATGAGGGCAAAGTAAGACTGCCAGGCTAGTGAAGCAGTGAGCAAAATTTTTATTATTTATATCATACTTTTCAACACATTGGTTTCAAAGTGCTTTACAGTAGGATACAAAAGTTTAAAAACTTCATTTGCCAAGAACAAACAACTATCAAAACAAGAATCAAGGGTTTGTATCTTAATATAAACGAATTACTGTAAAATATCTTGTGGAAAACCCACTGGGAGTTTTTGGCAATATTTAATAGTCTGGGGAAGGGAAGAGAGTCATTTCCCATTGAGCACGCGGCCATCTGAGAAAGAAATGACTCATATGCTGAATAAATAACTGATGGCAACTATTAAAAATAAAAGTGAGAAAAAAAACTGCAGGTCACTATTAATGTTATGAATCACCCAGAGATTTCTGCTTATGTTTTTCTTTTTCTTTTTTTTTTTCCAAGGACAGAATCATCTGTGTTGTTTGATAACTGATGAATGTGTTTCAACCAAAACAAACTCCCGGCATCTTGTACAAAATGTTCAGCGGGCTGTTGAAGAGAACAGCCTTTCCCTACCTGGGTGTAAACAGATCTGAAAACGAGGCAGCCCTTTTACAGGAGGAGCCATTTACCATCTAATCCCTGAGTCAGTGGACTGACAGCTGAGAATTTCATCATCAGATTGACAAATCGCGCTCCTCGGTTCGCGGAATCACAGTGGAAATGCGGGAAGAAAATAAAAATCACCTTGCTTATTCGAGAAGACGCCTGCGCTTTATGCATGAGGTCTGCAGAGTGAGGCATAAAGCACTTAGAGTGAGGTTTGCAATGTGTTTTGCATCACTACCGGCTAAAAACCTCCTATCTGTGGTGCTGATGATTGTGATGATTTCACCAGTATTTGAAAGAACACTGCAAATTACTGTCCAAGTCGAAGTACTGATACTTTACTGATAATTTATTGCAGTAAATGTAGAACTTCTGCTGTAAAAATCTACTGAAGTAAAAGTAAAAAGTAATAAAAGGAGTAAAAGTTACTGAATTTTCCAAACAGTAAACATGTGAGCTGTGATCTTTTCCGTGCAGTTATAAAAGGAGGAGAGAACACGCTGCAAACTATTCTTTTAAAGGTGCAATGCGCAAAATTGCTGAGTGATGATTGAAGTGAAGACCCTGTAGATGCGACGGACTAAGCCCATAATGAGCCAGTTGAGTCTTAATGGTCCTCGCCTCCATCGACCGATCAATCTGCAGTTTTTCATCGTCCACCTTTTATTGGAAACTTGGAAATGACAAAAAAAAAAAAAAAGTAGAATCAACAAAGCAGAACAAGATCCCTCTCCTCATCCACAATCTGTCACTGATCATTTGTTCTCGGTAATGGATGTGATTTAAAATTTGATGAGGCTGAATACTCAATCAAACACGTACGTCAGTAAAAGTAAAAGTCCTGACCTTAAAAAATACTCTCAAAAGACGTCCCCCTCTGGTTTTCACTTCACTTGAAGCTCTGCATGGTTCCTCTATGGCACAGAGGAACCATGGAGAGGGTGTTTTTTTTTTTAACCCGTGGGTTAAGAAAACTCCCAGACCTCTTGGGCTTATGAAACTCTCTCTGAATCCGTTGCATCACATCAAAAATTGATTGCGGTCAAGCGAAAAAGAACAAACTGTTTCCCTATCTGAGTGAGTGCATCTATAAATGTATTGCATTATGTTATTATTCCCATATTCTCGCCCTTTGCACGTCGGCCTAAATGTTTAACGTAAATGTTTTTCTGCTAATTGACATCGGAGATCTTTGGGTTGAAACCAAAAACATCCACGGCGTTGACAACATACACCACCCGGTTAGCAGGAAGTGAGTTCAAGGGTGAGATCATTTCCTGGACACCCTGCCCGTTCGACCCGAAATGCTTCTTCGCAGAGTCTCCAACAATAGCAACAACAACATGAAAGATCCTCTTTTTCTCCCCACTCACATAAATACATTTGTTCCTCTTTGGGAGGCGCTATCAAGGCTGGGCCGAAGGCTGGCGGAGGTGTTTTGTTAAATTTAGATTGTTTGCTCCTCTGCCGTGGAGATCCAGATTGCATTTCAACACAATCAATACTGGCATATTGGATCTGAGTGAGAGGGCAATAAGAGCCAATAAAGCTTTGAGGGGGCGTCCAGGCGTATTGTCTGTCAGGCTGGCAGGAAAACAGCAGAGGCCACGGCAAGAGGAGGCAATAAGGAGGCTGGATAAAAACACAGGGGTGTACAAACGCACCTCCCAGCTAAATACGAGGCAAAATAACACAGACCTTGGAAACAGGAGCTCTGAGACTGAGGAAAAAAATGTCACAGCAGTACATGCACACACACACACACACAGGCACATATATTTATATAGTATATCACACACTCTCTCTGTGTTTCCACCTCTGTCTTCCTCCTCTCATTTCCTCTCTCTTCAAGACACTCACACTCACTTACTCATCTAATGACGCACACAGGCCCCCCACCCACACGCAGAACCCACGTCGCAAAAAAAAAAATGAAACCACCTCGCAATATGCTGTTTTATTCAAGTGTCGGGACAGGCGATAACAAGGTCGTTTTCAAAGCGTGGTCACGACTAGAATCTCAGAGATCTCAAGGAACCTTTGATTACACCGAATCCAGGAATCCCTACAGTTCATTTTGCACCTAGAAGACATTAAAAAAAGCAGAAATCTATAGAAAGAAGAGGCAAAAGGAAGCATTGCATGCAAGGAAAAAATAGAAAAAAAACCCTCGAGGGAGGTCTTCCTTAACACGGTTGCACATACAGACACTTGAAGACAATGCTTTAAAAAAGAGTTTGGTCTTACAAATGACAAAATATTTAAGTGCAATGCCCCCGCTGAGTTCTGCAAGCATGCTTTCTCATTTGTATTTGTGCTATTTGTTTGGCCCTCTGACCCTCCCCAAGCCTCCACCTTTTCAAATTTCGGACCATCTCTCACCAGAAGCAGCATCCCACCGAGAGAGCCCCGGACACACTCATCGCACACACCACCTGAACCGCCGGCATCAAATCATGAGGAGAATATTTGTGTCTTTGCAATGCGGGAGGGAATATAGTGTTTGCTGGAACACACACACACACACACACACACACACACACACACATTGTCGAGAATGTGAGCGCACACAGACACGATTATTATTTGGAAGAGTGAGTTATTAGTATGTCTTCTGATGCCTCCCACAACCTTTGCAAAATAATCAATTCCTCCTCCCCATCATCTTCCTACGCTGCAGCTCTACTGTAGACATACAGAGCAGGCATTCCCTTTGAAACACCAGCCGATCAATTACGCTACTCAAAGACTCCATCATTA
>OMLB01044318.1:0-15003 GCA_900302555.1 Myripristis jacobus | reverse complement strand
TATATACATATATACATATATACATGTATACAGTATATGTGTGTGTGTGTGTGTAGATAGATAGATAGATAGATAGATAGATAGATAGATAGATAGATAGAATTGTAACAGTAATTCCTCTGTTCAATGTACACTTTTTGTTGTTTTTATGTCACTCTTGCTTTTGCAATCTAAACTCTCTCTCTCTCTTTCCCATGCCAATAAAGTTCCTTTCAAACTGAATTGAATGGAGCTGAGAGAGAGAGAGAGAGAGAGGGAGAGAGAGATTAAATCCTCCTGCCTGTCTGTCTCTCACACTAATGTGGACTAACCCAGTGTGACCTAGTCTTAACTGTGTTTATGCATAGAGTTTCCTGCCTACTCACTAGTTCTACTTCCGTAAAAATGGAGTGTCATTTGGTATAGACATGGAATCAGTTCATGTTAACTACAGAGGGGACAGATGAACTTTCGGTGTCGCTGTCTTCACCATTCACATCTGTCTTGCATACACTTTTAAAAGTTTCACCACGCTACATGTGACTGACCACTTGCTAAACACACTTCAGTTGTGCCAGAAACCAATTCAAACTTCAAAATGTCTGTCTTCTTTAGGACATCCTTGCTTGTATTAGTATTATTTTTATATATATATCTTTCAGACGTTTTGAATTGCCTACAGTTGTAACACATAAAATAGAATAGAATAGAACAGAATAGAATGGAATAGAATAGAATAGAATAGAATAGAAGATACTTTGTTCATCACACAGGGAAATTCAGGTATCCAGCAGCTCAAAAAAACACAAACATATAACATATAATAATAAATAGATAAATATAAAAAATACATGCGAGCAGTATACCATAGCATAATAAAAGCATAAACATGCATGTTCATAATGCATACATTTTCCAGATAGTTACTGCTCACACACTACTACTTGCTGAAATTGTCACCAGCATATTGTACAGTTACACAGACCTGCATCTCTTAGATATTCTAATTTTATTGGTTTATTTACCTTATCATTTATATTTTTTCTACTGTCTTCACTGTCTGATATTTTGCTTTTCTACTCATATTTCAATTTCAGTTTGTCTCTTTCCCGTGCTGATTCCTATTGCTTCTGCTACTGCAAAGAGCCAATATCCCCCAAGGGATCAATACAGTTTCTCTTTATCTTTTTTACCTCCTGTATATTTCCTCTCAAGTTTCCATTCCCCACAGACGTTGACATTTCAAGTCTGCCTGGCCTTCCTCTCACTACATCTCAGATGCCACTGCACTGTGAAAGAAAAAGCCTGATGTCCCCATCCGAAGTTTAGTCCAAAATGAGGTAAATGAATACCAACCCAAAATGATTATTCAAACAAATTATGGTGCATTTGGAAGAGAATTATGTATGTTTTAGATATTAAACTATGAGTTATGAATATAGAAATGCATGCTATTTTTATTTATTTATTTATTTATTTATTGCAACAAAGCCCTGTATATAACAACATCTGTAGCATTAAAATGCGCCCAGACATCACTAAAACTATTTTTGACAGATAGAAGGAAGTTACTCATGTTGCCTGAGGGCAGCAAGCAGCAGTACATTTGCAATAATAAGAATGTAACTTGAATTAAATTACAACGGCAATAAAGCAAATACTCATTCATTTATAATCTTTGTTTGAGCACATGAAAGCATTTTAATTTACAGCAACAGTGCAGGAAACCCAGTGCAGGAAGGAGGTTTACACAAGTTCATACAATGCCAAAAAGGATCTACTCGGTATTTCATGTACTGTGTAGCCCAACTGGAGCAGTCGAGGGATAAGCGCCTTGCTCAAGGGCACTCTACTGATGGAAGGGGGAGCATTACTGCATCACTTCCACACAGAATGTGCTATCTAGTCTGGGGATGCTAAGTCATCATCTCTGGAAGTTTTACCAACATATTTTTGTACTTCAGAGGATTCACACTATATGAAATAGAGTATAATGTATCCGCTGTATTGTAATACTTCTTTTTTATTTATTTATAATTTATTTATTCATTTATTTTTTAAAGATTCTCTATTACTTTTCTTGGTTCCAAATACATACAACCACATGATGACATACAGACCTACAACTACAAACTATATACAATGTATTCACTGGTAAAAAATAATAAATAAAAAAAAAAAACTCTCTCAGAGTTCATTGCCCTAAGGATAAGTGGTTAGTGATAAGTTGATGGTTTTGGGGGGAAAAAATGGAAAAAAAGAGTGTTAAATCTACACCTTTGACTGGACTGATCCCCTTTATAATCAAGCAAGAAATTTAATACCTGAATTAAATCCCTGTATATCAACCTAGGTAATTAAGCTGGCTTAATATGTGTTTTTCTGCAAAGGACATATTGATTGTAAGCCAAACTGGTGATTTTCTCTCTGTTGAATGGAGACACATTTTACAAAGACAGACAGACTATATAAACTGACCATCAAGGCTCGTACAAAAAATAATCTTTTTTTCCCTCTATGCTTTCTCCTCCTGCTTTTGTTGTTCGGGACTATTAGTGGAGGTTTTACACAATTAAACACATCTTTATAGGGTCGCACTCAAGAGGTTGCACTTTAACTATCTGCTGTTGCTAAGGCAACCCCACTGTCTTTGTAAGTCTCTGATGAACCATTCACACAACAAAAGAGATGCATTCTCTCCCATCTCCAACAGAGGGCACTCACTTCTTTCAGGTAAACATGTGAGCCAGCCTTTAATGGAGAATGCCACTCAGTTTCAACATTTCCATATGCTATTCATCAGCCCAGCAATCTAAAATTTATTTGGTCACTATTTAGCTCCTTAAATATGACAATAAGCTGATGCACAGCCTAGAACTAGAGACACGCTTTAAAAACTTGGATTGATTGACTGTTTGAACTGTCTGAATTTTGACATCCAATGTTTAAAAAAAAAAAAAGGTCTATCTAATCCTGAACCAGATAAGCTCAAAAAGGTTTTCTGTCACACTGACAGGCACAGGACACGAGGGGTGTGAGTCTGAGAAGGGGATTTAGTTTGAGAGGAAGCTCCTGCCTTTGTTATGAATGACACCTGCAGTGCTGGTGCTGCGACCTGGATCACTTTAAAGTGAAGCTCTACATCTGGAATCAGAGTTGCTATGTGTGAAGTGATTTTGCTGAGTGGAGCTGAGCTGGAGAAGTGAGTTAAACTCACCTCTTGGTAAAAATACTATCCTTAGTTCAAATCAAGGGTGTGCTTTTGATATGGCTCAACTGATAGCACGGCTGTCTATCTTGCTGGCAATCACAGGACTTGAAGATTCAAAATTGAGAGCAGCTCACCCTGAGAGGAAGCTGTAGTCCTGACCACTCAGCTGTCAGGAGTCCCTTTGACTCTACGCCACAGTGATGATGTTGTAATGCTGAAATTCAGAGAAATATATGGAGTTTTACAACCACTCCTGTTTTTGTTTGATGTAGCCAAGACAGACCATTCACATAGTACTGTAGGCAAGGTATATTTGATTATAGTGTTGTCGCTTAACATGCAAATCCCTCCATTAAAAGATTTTTGACATCCAACCAAAGGCTACCAGTTGGCACAGTTTTATTCAATCAAAGACTGCAAAGCTATTGGCAGCATTAACCTTTAGAGCGCCTTTTTTCTCTAGGTACAATATGCACGTTAATGACTAAATAAGCAGGAGATTGTGTTGTTCTGCCTGAGGCCAGTATAGATTGTGCTTGTCTTGACACATAAGCAAGGCAATCTACTTTTTTCTGCACTTAAATTAACATCACCCACTCTATGTATAGTATCCTTTGCTAAAAGGCATCAGCAATCTCACATCATTACCTGGTGTCCTTCTGTTGTAACTGTGCATAAATTACTGAACACTGAATAAAGTAAAAAAGAAAAAAAAAGTCATGTGCATCTTCCTTGCTAATTTTTATTTTCACTATGTAATAATCAAGCACAAGTTAACATGATCATGCTTTAAATTAATTAATATTTCCCCGATGTCTGTGTTTCACAGTTTGATAAAAGGCTCAGGCTAAATTTCATTAGCATTGTGTTTCAGGTCAAAGTCGAGACAATATCACGCTTGCCTCCTTAATGACAGGTTAATGAAGATAAGTTGCAAAGCTGCCATGGTGAGCTGTTTGGAGAAAATCAAGTAAGCTAAACGGTACAACCACCAGAGGCTGCTACCATGCCAGTTCAAACCAGAGTGGACTGAGGTTTCTGGAGACATTCTTGACTTGCACAGTGATACACCTTATGCACGACCAGCACAGTGTGCAGTTTCAGTGAGAACAAATGGATTAAGAGTGCCTGCTCATTAAACTCCCAGTGAAATGGAATATTTTAAGATCAAAGGTATATTTAATCTTAACATCCCCATACTGTTCTTTATCAGCCTGTTGGGAATTCTGGCATGTTATCAGAACCTTACCCGGTTGGAATGCCAGCCATAAAATGTTCCTATCCTATCACTAACAAGACAAAAAAATCCTATTATGGTAGACTGATAGTATTGCTAGCTGACATAAATACTTAATTCTTTGCATTTTGCTGTTGGTAATTAACATTAGCAGCCATGTTACCATGGAAATCAAATTTAAAACAAGCTGAACTTTGATGTAACCCTTATTTTAACCTGTACTTGTGTAAAAAAAAAAAAAAAATCATGAAATCTGCATAACAAGGACAGAACAACAGTACAAATCTCTTCAGTCCACGCACCAGTCATCTAAAAAGATGCTGTTTTGCATGGTTTTCATGAATGGGATTCAAAAGGTATATCCTTGTTCTACATTTTCATTCCTTTAGCTAAAGCTTTAAAGTGCTAATTACACCTCTTGTCCGTTACTGTAATTGAGGGTATTCTCCATTTTACTCCCAAGAGTATTTTTCCAAACCCAGAAAAACCCTCAAGGTCACATCTCAGTGTCGTGAAAAGTAGCGCAACACAATGTGTGTCAGGGTCTGAGGACGCACTGCAGCTGAAACGGACTGTTTTCATATGAACGGACACTGTAACATAGCCAAATTGCACTGTAGCCAGCCTCTTATATAAAAAGCTTTTAGAGTTCATGGGTTGCACCTGTGATGAGAGCAGCCAGCCAGCATCTCAACCAATGTATCACTCACACATGGAGCATATGGCCATTCTGCCTGCCCCGTCTGGCCCGTTTCATCTTTGTGAAACATTGCTTCAAAAAGGAGCTGTCAAACTGATGCATTTCTGTGTCTCCCAAGCTCTGGGAGCATTAGACAGTCAGAATGTCATTTTTATATAATAATACAATTATCACTGGATAGACTATTGACATACTATTATAACCTTGCATACACTATTATATGTGACAGACCTCTGATGAAAAGGTGCAAAACTGAAACATCGTATTTTCATTGCAACAGTTAGATGAATTATTATTTGATACTGTGAGATACATGTCCTCTTCTTCTTTTTGTAATTATTATTACTATTATCATTATTATCACCTATTTACTTAAAATAGACCAGGACTTTTCTAGGTTGCTTAGGTGCAGCTGTTTTGTTATTATTATTTTTTAAATTTAACCTTCATTTTAGCAGGCAAGTCAATCAAGAACAAAGTCCCTTTCACACTGAAGGCCTGGAAAGAGGCAAAAGGTGTTAGAGCTGTGATAAGCAGAGGGTCATGAATACAAGAAGTGTTACTTTAGGTATAGTGTATGCTGTAGGAACCCAGGATTAGCCTTAATGTCATCAATACACTGACTTTTTGCGGACTAAGGAGTGACAAGTTTGAATCATTCCTATAATGCAAGCATGAAATTAGAGACGTCTGGGGGCAGGCGATTATGTCTCAGTGGTTAGTCTTTCTCACTGGGATTTTCACTAGGGACTGGAATTAGCAAGGCTTAAATTCTCTCCACCCCATGGCTAATTGAAACAAGTAATCTCCCGAGTTTGCATTGCACAGAGGGACTGGGAGGACTCAGCTTAACATGATATCCTCAGAGCAGACACATTAAACAAGACCAAGAAGTCCCCCAAAACTTAAATCTCCTAAAGCGTTGCAGCTGAGAGCCGAGCAGGGATGGCTCTCCTGGTGAAAACAACTTTTGTATCCATTCTCCACAGCTAAATGACTCGTTTTTTCCCCCCAACTCACTAAACAGAATTGGAAGACTTATTTGAAGAACTGACAAATGGCAGAAAGTAGAGGCTTTATTGGGCAATAAAGAGATGCAAAATATTCTGTTCGGTAATATGTACAAGTCCACAGGTCAGCTCTTTTTTTCTGTAGTGTCCCTTGACAGCTCACAAGAGTGTCCGCCCTATAGCAGTGCGCTTATTTAGCCCAGTTGGAATTTGTATGAATATTCAGTGGCTCAGCTGCGTCCAAGAGCCATAGAGAGATTCATAGAGATAGATGCTGCAACCCCCCACCACCCCACACACCATCCCATCCTCCTCTGACGTGGAGTGTGTCCAACACTCCACAGGTGTGACCCACACAGACCTGTGAAAGCATTGCCTGCAGCCTGCACAGCACTCAGTCCTGTGATTAGAGAGGCAGAAAGAGAAGTTGCACGAGAGCAGCTGCGCATACAGAAAGCACGCACAATTAGTCCATCACCTGTCTTTTTTTTTTTTTTTTTTTTTAATCACCCACAAGCCATCTTTATGATAGAATAGAGTGTGGATGCACACACCCCGCGTCAACACCACTCACTCGGCATCGTGACAGATAGAGAAGTTCTTTGTCTTTGCCCTGCTCACACTCTACAGATTTTTGAAGGTTAATAAGCCAAGACGGATCCATCAATCACACGAAAGCTCCCAGTAACATTTCATCGTCTAAAACTAATTTCTGGATAGGGGGAGAGGAAAATCATGTTGGGCATACAGGCATGCCATCGGACACGATTTTATCCTTGGCTGCAGAATGTGTCTGGTGCCAGGCAGTGAAACAAAAATCATCTAGATTGAGTTTTCGCACCCGGTGATTGGACTTGATATGTTCGTCATGGTCTACGCACTGCATCCCAAGCGCTTTGAGACGCAACATACTGCATAGGCTGCGCAACGGCGCCTGTAACGTTTGAGTCAGCCGGGGGAAAAAGCGTCATATTTGAAATAATACCAGCATATCATCTGTTGCCGCCTTGGGAAGAAAAGAAAGAGAAAAAAAATCGAATTGCTTTCACCGTGAATGCATTTGGAAATTATTTGGAAGTGGCAAAATATCTAAAAAAAATATTAGTATACGTTATTAACTGGCTAGAATGGAATTGCTTGCATCGTGTCAGACCACTGCAAATGATCTGACTGCAGTCACGAAATATTTCTACGATCAAAGAACAGCCTATTTATAGTCATTTTTTAACGAACTGTCCAACAACAGTGCGTTAAATCTCAAATATAATGTGCAGGGCTTAAATGTGAAATTTCACTGGATAAACACTGAAATACAGGTAGTGTGTTTTTTATTTGATCGTTTTCCACTTAAAAAGGTGGAATAAATGCACAGAGAGTGAAGTCTGCTGAGGAGAGCCAGGCGACAGCAGGTGGCTGATCAACCTAAGGTTTTCAGAATGGCAGCATATAGACTATTTGCCACACTTTGACTATGTAGGCACTGACTAAACACAGCTGCTGTTGCTGGCCGTAAACTGGCATTTGCAGCTTGTTTCCCATTCACTGGTAGTGTAGGCTATTTCGTCCTTGATATGTCTTGTCTGCTGCGATGCAGTTACTATCTTACACATCCAGTGCATGGGCGCAGATAGTCTCTTCAGTCTATCAGCAGGAAAGTGCTATCGCCTCGGGCGTGGGATATGTGCGTCTCCGCTCTGTTCTCCCGTTTTTCCGCGTAAAAAATTGACGCTGTCTTGACAGAAGCTGCATTCGTGGATAGTACAACCGGACGTGAGATTTATTTGCTATTCTCGCATAGCCAAAGTTGGGACTTGGGACTTTCAGCACCACTTTTTCCATGGACAGCGCTCGCCGTGATTCTGGGGGCTCGACGCAGCCTCGAAATGCATGTTGGATTCCTTCTGGATATTCGGAAACAGTGTTAAGATTTTGGTGAAAGCAAGAGGGACATTCCTCAGGAAATCCACGTCACATCTTGACAGACCAAGCAATCTGTCGCTCATTAGATTTTGCTTTGGATATGGGTCAGTTCCTATAAAAGGATTCTTCCTGGGCAGGAGAAAGCGGTAAGTACAGCCACCCAAGCAGTAAAAATGGGTCAGCTACAGCACTCGGATGTTTGAAAATCTCGGTAACATAAATTAACTTCAGTCTTTTGGCTGAGTATTCAAATGATGCAGGCTGTTAGGGTGCATGGAATAAATCTGGAGATGCAAGGTGTGAACGCCAAGCACGTTTCTTGCAACTTGGATGTTTCAGTCCTGTGTAAATGTTGAATGAACTAATGATTCCACACACCAGTTGTAAAGTCTGCGTGTTGCCTATCACAAGGAGTGCAACGCCCAGCACTATATAGGTGCATTGATTGTTTTTATGCGTAAAAGCGCAGCATGTTGTGTGTATGTGTGTGTGTGTGTGTGTGTGTGTGTGTGTGTGTGTGTGTGTGTGTGTGTGCAGGTCTGTGCCCGGCTGCGCTGCAAGCGTTGCAGAGCCGCCCAAAGTATCAAAAATATGAAAAGAGAGTAACTCTATCTCAAAGCTGCTGCGGCTACAGGATTGAAATGTAACTAGTTAAAGCTGTCAAAGCGCAGATTAAACCAACGCACGGACATTTAACCCGTTTTCCATCAAACAATGAGACAGAAGCCTCTTACAAATCAATTACTGCCTCTCCATCTGACTCTGGATGCCAGTAACAGAATGTTTACAGCGCCTTCTTCGTTTCCAAGCCCAACAAAATTAGGCGATTCTCATCTCTCTCTCTCTCTCTCTCTCTCTCTCTCTCTCTCTCTGAAACAACTTCAATCACGCAGGAGAAGAGCACCCTTGTTGGGTGGTGGTGGGTAAACCGTGTGTGAAGCACCCATTGTCAGTCAGCACGCTGTACAGATGTGCAGCCTCCTGGCAGTCGAAGGAGGACTGGAAGCAGTGGTAGAACTGCTGATGTGAGAAACCTACTGTGTGTACCCCAGAGCAAACTTTAATAGGTTCATTAGGTATGCATCGTTGTTACTCCAAGGCCATTTCTTTTCTTTCTATATATTTTTTTTTGTGTTATTGACAGCGATGTACATGGTGCTTTAATTTGCATTTGCATGTTGTAGCTGTTGGCATACAGGATAGGGTTGAGGATAATGGTGAAGGCTCACCAGATAAGCAAAGATACAATGGCGTTATGGATCTGACAAAAGACACCACATTACTTGCACTGCTTCCATTTTGGGCCAGTCCCTCAGGCCTTTTTGGGAGGGCAGAGATTAGCTTTGTGCTATCTTACTCTCATAGCTTCACTTCATAGTGGGGGGGCTGGTGAGATTGCAGCCAATATGCAATTCGCTGCATTCCCTGTGAACTTACAGCCAAGAGGGGAAGTGCTCCTCATATGAGTGGGTTAATTATCTAAAGAGACTGACTAAGCACAAAAGAGATTTTAATTCAATCTGGTACAGTCTCTGAGCTCCCACTAGATGGATTTTATGTCTTATGTTGGGTTATTCTTGTTGGCATGTTCTTCTCAACTGCAGCCACTGATAGCCTACCTGGATTTAGCTACAAAGCACGCTTAAGAAATCTCCCCCAGAGACAGATTGTGCAGAATACTCAGTCTGTGGGATGTAATGGGGAAAGAGGTGCAGGGCTCATTCAGACAGCCTCAGATTTACTTTACCAAGCCCTGCCTGGCTTATCTTGTCCTCTGTGTTAGTTTAGTAAGTGCAGACGCAGCGGAAGACCTCTGGTTTGCTTGCTGTTAAGTTCCCTTTTATATGTCACAGGGCAGAATGTAAGCGGCCATGAGTAGATAGCTCTGCTGCGTTCTATCCTTAATAATACATGAGGACACACACAGCACAGATTGGCTTGCACAGAGAATGTAATTGCTGCTTTACATTTGAATCTGCTGGCTAGGGGGTCATGTAATGAACACATGAGGTGCCACTTGATGGAAATTGTAGTGATCAAAATTATTCAAATCCTTTGGTGCCAAGAGGGAATAAGCTTGATCATTTTGCCCAGACTGCAGGGAGACTGTTCGAGTGTCCACATCCATACTGTAGCTTGTACAGTGCTGGTTTCAAAGAACAAAACTGCAATAAACAAATGTGTGCACTATTTCCCACATCAGACCTGTGGCTAAATCCCCGATAGACCTCTGTTGTTCCCTTTACAAAGACTTGCGCTTGAAACGGGAAATGTGTGCGCAGTGTATAGAGCCCAGGTTCCAGCCTCATTCTCCTCCCGGCAGACGCCATCTGCTCATTGGGGAGGTTTTCCAAACAGCTCCATACTAAAGAGAGGAGAAATGAGAACCAAGGCTACCCTGCAAACACACCATACTTACTTAATTTTGCCTATTAAAAAGAGGAGAACATCTCTTAATCCCAAGGAAAAAACAACAACAAAATGACAACAAAAACCCACATGAGCTTATGCCCACATGTGCGCATGCACAGTACACACGTGCATGGCCTCACACACATGCACAGACCCACATACACACAATGCAAATACACACGTGTGTGCACACACAGAGGTGCACAGTATAGATGCAGCTGGAATAAAGAATCAATTACTTTTGCACTGTCAGTCATTTTAGTAATATGTTCTCCTATAACTCTGAGGACATAAAATTTGTATTTTAAAATACATTTGTATATTAAACCGATGGTTTGCAGTGCAGATGTAATTTCTACAGATACAACATTACAACATGTTCCGGCAAGGCTACTGAATAGTTAGAGACTAGAATATTAAGCTGATGAAAATGCTGAAGGACCATAAGGCATTTTGCATGTTTTAGTCCATTTCCTACACTGCAAGCATATTTTACACTATTATACAGCATTTCCCAAACCATATCACACTTATTTAGAGTTTTAAATCATAAAATAATATAATGATCATAATAAAATTCAGTGTTACATGCATGCCTGTGCATGCATGCATGTAACTGTACTTCTGTACTTCTCTCTCCGTGAGAGAGAGAAGTACAGTTCTCTGGAGACAGAGAAAGAAAACTGCATCATATTTACCTGGTTAAGGCAAGGCTGAGAACGGGTTGAAAGAACAATGGGAGGTGCAGCTAAGGCACAAGACCTCCTTGTGTCCTTGACCCGACATATAAGATGTTTGCATGTATTTAACAAGACTGAAAGACATATAGTTATACTATATTTACTTACTTACTGATTTCTTGATGTGCTATTGGATAACTTGAAAAAAAAATCCTACTTGGTAGTTAACTACACATCATAACTTTTTTAAAGCAAGACGGAACCATCTTTTACAATGTCTGTATTTGATTAATGTTGTCCTCTGGGTTAAATTTTCTGATCAAAGAGCATGAATGCAGTGCCATTTGCCAGCCAGTGTTGAAGTCCTGGATAATGGAGCTTAACACCAGCATGTGAACACACCAGAAGATGGGTAAACTGTCCAGATCAATGGGCCATTTAACTAAATATCAATGTATTTACCAAATGCAATAAAACAGAGGCAAAAAATGAAGTACAGTAAATGAAAAAGCAAACTCAAATAACCTATCTCAGGCATGGGATCCCAAGCATGTTTCAGTTCTCTGCCAACTGATTTTCATACTTTTGTGAAAGAAATGCAAACAAAAAGCTGCCTGTAATTTGAGAGAGACACATTCACACGTTTAAAAGCACTGCATGCTCTGGAAAACAGTCAGTAGTAATAGTAGTAATAAAGTATTACAGTGAATTGGCCCAAAACCCTGGTATGAGCCTTCAAATGCATTAATAGAGCAAATCTAAAGGGCTTGTGACTTCTAGATTCAAAACAGACAAAGTATCATTTATTGTCATTTTACAGGTCACACTCAAAGGATTCAAGATGCCCTTATTGTTGCTGCTTGGGCATCAATAACATAGAGTTTGTTATTCAGCCTTTATGCAGAAGCTGAACAAATCAAAAACTTTGAAAACTGACTTTGAGCGTTGAAACCAAATATGATGTAAACGGGAACAGTTGTTATATCATTTCAGTTTTCCGCATTACAGTACATTTTCACTTGGAAAAATGACACCCTCCAACAGCATTTTAATGTAGGTAATACATCTTTTAATGTAATTTGCGACAAAATGCCGGCTTTCACTGACTAGTATACATTTTTTAGATAACATGGATTGGGTCCTTATTATGTACCTGACATATCATTAATTCTGAAATAGTGTGCACAAACAATTGGATTTCAAATTATTAGCAAAGGAAAGAAACAGCTAGGGAATGATCCAGAAGACTGATGTTGTATATTTCCTGAGTCATCATACGCAAAGATTCCTCCCAGGGCTGCCTCGTGTGAAATGGGGTGTGAAATGAGTGCATTTAACTTCCCTGCAGTGGATTATACACATTATCTTACACCAGGGTGCGAGAGCATCCTGCCTCTTACCTCTGAGTCTGGCTTTGTCTTACATTCACCTTTATACAAGTCCAGTTAACAATCCCTGCGTCTGATTCCTTGTGTTCAACCAGTCCATACTACAATGCCAGGCTGGCTGAAATAATAGTAGTTCTTAGTGTTGAACTTCCTAAGAGCATCACATGGGTATTTACAGCACTGGAGTCAGATAAGTGGCCAATCACCAAAAAGTGCACAAAATTGATTTTTGAAACAGCCAGAATTTTCTGCTGCTCTTTGTATCATCTTTTATCCCAAACCCCACCCTTCTAAAGCTGGTAATATTATTTGAAAACACTATTTGACACTAGGCATGCCTACTATATCAAAAGAAGGAAGAAGATGCTGTGATTTAGTCATTCTCTTCCATCTGTGTGCAAGCAACATGGCTTATACTTTGAAATTCCATTGCATATGCAAATGTCCAATTTTATGTGCAGGTGATATGTCAATCCAAGGTGCAGCAACGTCACCGAGTGCAAAGACCCAGAAAGTCCAAGTTAGGAGGAAGTTTGGTGGTGGATGGGTCAAACAAACGGACGTCCAGGTTCAATTCGACATTCAACTGAGACAGGTGTTTTTTTGTTTTTTTGTTTTTCTGATGGCGCTTTTCCACTAGCACCTACTCGGCTCGACTCGCCTCGCCTCGACGCGGTTTCGGTGGTTTTCCATTACAATTGAGTACCACCTCGCCGTGGGTGGAGTCATCATAGCAAGGCGGCGCACCGTCCAGCTCCCTCTGGATTCTTCGGGCCGCCACCGAGCACAGAGAAGTCTCCACCTCTTCATTTGGCCATGGTACCAGTTTGCTTGCTATTTTCTGACTTTGCCAACTTCAGTGATGCTCAATGTGCACGGTAGCTGTTGCCGTTTTTTTTTTTTTTTCCGTGCAGGAGTCGCTCTCATGTGTTGTTGCTCCCTGTCCAATCGGTGGCCTGCACGGCATTTACGTCACATTTCAGCTCGACTCAGCTCAACTCAGCTCGCTTGTAACCCCGGCCGAGTAGGTAATAAAATGGCACCTGCTACCAGGTACTCCCACCTAATGGAAAAGCTTACAAACCGAGCAGAGTCGAGCCGAGTCGAGCTGAGTAGGTACTAGTGGAAAAGCGCCATAAGGTAACGTCAGCTAGCTAATGTTAGCTTGCAAATGCTTCCCAACCTTTACCATAACCTCCTCCTAACACTAAGCCTTTACCTAACGTAACCCTAACCCTAACCTAACCTTAACCCTTTTACAGTAGATATTCAGACCTTTAATAATTCTTAAACTAGACCAGGCCACTTTAGCCATTTTGGAATAAGATTAAATTGATACATTCTCAACATAACATAACCTGGCATGGTAAGGGAGAGCAGCTCCTTTTTATTCATTTCCCTGATAATAAATTACTAACAAAGTGTTTGTGATAGCACTGGGGCTGCAGGGGAGGGATGACAGGGTTTTGTGGTCCACACAGAACCTTCACCACAGGCCTGTTCTTCCTAACAATGGCACAGCAATGTGTGCAGCTCCTCTGACTGGACAACGCGCCCCAATTTGTTCTAACACACAAAGACTAATGGCATGTTCAAACCAAACATGAAGGGAATTTTCACCTCATGTACGTGCATGTATACGGCCATGAATTTATGGCTCGTGTTGAAAAATTTCACCTCATGAATACGTGGAAATTTGCATCACTCACCTCACAAGCTTCCTGTACTACTGTAATTGGAGATTGATTGTTTCCAAATACCTAATCATAACCTTTTCCCCATCGTAAGCCTAATCCTTTTCCTAAACTTGTCTGAGTACCTTTGGCATTTAGGGCTCTAGTTTCGCAGACCGTGTGTCCAGGCGTGCTGGGTGTGGCCAAGTGGATTTTGCAAGTTTGGCACACCGTGCGCCTTGGCGCAAGTGGTCCTCCTACCGGCGCAAGGGTGGAGAGAAGGCGTGGAGTGGGTTTGACGCAGCTGATTCACTTTAAATCAATCAAATGAGCCAATGTTCCCGCCCTTAAATGCGGTGCAGGTGTGGCCAGGCGGATTTTGCAAGTTTGGCACGCCGTGCGCGTGGCGCAAGTAATCCGCCGTTCCTCCTACCGGCACAAGGGAGGAGAGAAGGCGTGGAGTGGGTTTGACACAGCCGATTCACTTTAACCAATCAAATGAGTCCAGGAGACCGGCGCGGAGCGGAGACCGGCGAGCAGTGCGCACACGTCACCAAAACCTCACAGGCAGGCTTCCGGAATGTCAGGCACATGAACAATGCAATAAATACCCACAAAAAACACTATTCAATGCTACGATCACAATCAGCACATACATATATCTCCATATCAACTGTCCCGTCACAACTGATGTCAGATCAAAGGAGATTGGCACCGTTTGTGCTGATTGTGAGGTTTCGGTGATGTGCGGCAGTCAGCCAAACTGTCACTACGCCAGCCACGCTGCGCCTTG
>OMLB01044312.1:52822-65128 GCA_900302555.1 Myripristis jacobus | reverse complement strand
CTCTCTCTCTCTCTGTGTGTGTGTGTGTGTGTGTGTGTGTGTGTGTGTGTGTGTGTGTGTGTGTGTGTGTGTGTGTGTGTGTGTGTGTGTGTACATATACAGTCTACAGTGCTTGTAGACAAGTGCCAATGTGGGAATAAGCAGAGTTCACCAGTTGCTGGGCCGCAGCATAGAGATAAACCACTGGGGGCACCAGCAGCTAAAAGACAGCAAACATCTGAAGGCAAATACTTGGGTAGCACAGCAGAGCAAGTTGCTCCCTGGAGCACTGCTACCAGCTGGTGGCTCCCTAGCAGCTGTGCAAAAAATTCAGTCCAGAGCACCGTTTCTCCCAGAGAGCAGCTGACAAGTGCTGTTGCAGACTACACTTATCATTATCACTTCTAACCAGTTACCAACAAGAACATGATGTCCCATGTTCTTGGAACATAGGACACTTAACTCCAGTTTCCATGGATATTTATTTTAAGATAGGACATCTTAAGATGCAGCCTCAATCTGTGAAAGAGCATTATGACATTTTACAGTCTTAGATGAGCAAGAAGTGAACAGTATGAGTTCAGCTATCCTCCAGATGCCGTCGGGGAGAAAAACAGCAGTGCAGGTTAATTCCTACTGCAGTATTTATAACAAAATTGGATTGTCCATTTCAGATGTAAAGAAAAATATAACCCAGTTTCTAAAAGTGATTCAAATTTCCTTGACATACTTAGAACCAGAAACAGCCTGTTTGACCTCCATATCTGTTAAGTCATATAAAGGTAGCATATAGGATTAACTGCAAAATATTGTTATGATACTACCGGGTTCAGAAGTATTGGTGATACTGCACTGCAGGGCTAATTTGTATGTAAACCACATACAAATGCAAGTCTATGTTTTGTAAATTTTCATCATATTTCTTCACTATAGATAGATAGATATAGATAGATAGATTTACTTTATTGATCCCAAACTGGGAAATTCCCACATTACAGCAGCATCAATAGAAACATAAAATAAAATTAAGAATAAGTATATACAATAAAGACTAACCTAAGAATATGAGATGTGAAATGTGAAATATACAGATGGTAATAAATATGAAATATACAGATGGTATGGCACAGATTTAGCATGAAACCAAGAAACCAAGTGGCAGAACCTGACCCCCGGTACTGGGATTCAGGAACTGTCAGACTTGATTCGGCCCCTTATGGAATCACCACTTCCCCTCCAGTCAGTATGAAAAACAGTATGAATGTACAGTATATTAACCTAATATTAAACCTATATCATACACCCTGATGCTAAAGATGCGAGAAAAAGAAACAAGCAGTTTGTGTCTTGTAATATCCACCAAATCATATTGAACTGACTCTTTCTTGGAATGTTGTGCATGGAATGAATCTGCTAGCAATTACATACAGTATGGAATGCACTTTTGGTCATCACATATTCATTTCTCACTTGTGTGATGCTTACTGACCACCAGTGTTTCAGTACAAGGCTTTCATCAAGGTGTGAATTATTAATATTAATCAGCTCTGCTGGTGCCGCCATAAAACAAAGTATTTTATGTCATATGTGGTCATATTAATAACAAAGTTAGTCTGTGTTCATTGCCAGCAGAGCACTTCCATGCTGCGTCTTATAAATAAGAGCGGATGCTGTCTGGCTCTAACTTTGTGAGAGAAAAAAAAAAGTCACATTCAGAGATCATTCCATGCCTCAGTGATGATATATACAAATCCTTAAATTATATGTCATTTTCAGTTAAGGCCTCAGTTTTTACATGTATCATATTTCACATTTACTGTAGAGTGTTCAGCCCAGCTCCTGTGCATACATTCAGGGTGAGTATTCCAACATAATGATTTATTGATGTTTTGCCTTATTGCCTTTAGGATTTCCAGTCTGCTAACCTGTGCCAGAGACCCCCACTGAGGTTGGCTTTGTTCTTGCTATATTTCTTAAACATTATATTGACCAAATATAGACGCTAGAAAGTAGTAGTAGTAGTAGTGGTGGTGGTAGTAGTAGTACATTGGCATACTTATGTGTTTTACAAGGATATGTGTTTTGCAACTTAATTCCTGTTAATCAGCAAAATATTTTCTCAAACATGTTAAGGATTACAAGTTGTGTTTCTGTGGTAGCATGATAATTTAGCTTTTCTGTGTGCAGATGCAAGGACACACCTCGTAATAATGTGTATATAAAATTGTAATTGGATTCAATTATAAACCATGTCACCCACAGTGGACCGAAGCTGGCCAGTAAAGTCTAATAAAACAGTGAGGAAAATGGCTCCTCTCATATGAAAACTCTGTGGTTAATCCTTGACTGCAGGGGCTTTTCATATGTAAATTCAAGAGATTTATTGCCACTTAATAAATCAGTTAAGTGAGGGAGGAGGTTAGATGTATTTTATTCCTGTGAGTTGTGTTGTGTTAAGAAAGGTGTTCTATAAATAAAGTTATCAATCCTAATAATTTTTTCGTATAATATAATAGCATCTCAAGGGACTGCTGCGGATGTTTTTCCTCTCCTTCTACATTGCCCACTAACACTGGTCTTAACAGCCATTTTAGATCTCCCTTTTCATGGCTGCATGTTACACAGAGAGAAATGCTGTACATGAACAAAGAGAGAAAAAAACACGAGGAGCAGAGGAATCAGGTGTTAAGCAGCCATGGTGGAATCCACAATATTTCCCCTCGTGTTTCCATTGGAAAACCCTCTCTGTATTTTTTTTTTCTCCATGCAATAGTTCAAAAAAGCGTGACGCCTATGAGGCAGAAGAAAATGGGGGAGGGGTAGAAGAGTCCGGCACACCAGTGAGTGAGAACGGGGAGAGGAGAGGGAGAGGCAGAGCCTGAGCATCTCTTGCAACGATACGGGAAAGCAGAGAGTGAGGTGATTGGCTGAGCTGAAGTGTAGCGTCACTGCCACTGAGGGGGAGCTCGGAGGATGCTACACCGAGCTGGGAGGGAATACATTTGCTGGGAGTTTGCATTGAGAGCTCAGCCATTATCAGCTGTGCACTGACAACTGGGAGCCCTCTGCAGAGCAATTCAGGATTTGGGTGATCTCCTGTACCTCCACGGCCTCCTCAAAATTCTCCACAATCTGTCCTTGTTGATTTTTTGGCTCTCTCTGCTGCAGCCATGAATTATTTGCGTCGGCGTCTCTCTGATAGCACATTCATCTCGAACCTGCCCAATGGCTATATGACAGACCTCCAGAGGCCTGACCCTGCTCAGCCTCCTCCACCTGCCTCCACCACCCCAGCCAAGTCTCCTACAGCTGGCCCTACACCTCCTGCCACCTCCCCTGCTCCGGAGAGGAAACCCCAGCCAGCTCAGTCCACCGGGGTGGGTTTCTTCAGCTCAATCACCAACGTGGTTAAGCAGACAGCTGCCTCAGCAGGGCTAGTGGAGCAGACACAAGTCACGACGCCTAAGAAGTTCAAGATTCTCCTGGTCATTGATGAGCCACAACAGGAATGGTGAGGCATCACACTGCTCTGCACAGTCTTGTGGTTTAAATGGTACAATGTATTATTTGTTTGCATAACCTTTGTGGACCTCTTGGCTGGCTAGGTTATTCCTCAAGAAATAGATTTTCTCCTCCATGATTCATTTAAAGATAGTGATGAGTAAAGACTAAAGAACCAAGCTGGCGACAAATCGGAAATCTCTAACAAGCACCCCGCAGATTTCATCAGGCTGGTTTGAGCTGCCGGTAGAGTGTGCCAGTGTAATGACAATGCACAGAGGCAGCCAATACTTGGAGGACAGAGGGAATTAGGGTTCATTGATTCTAAGCAGTAACAACATTACTCCAAAATGGAGGATTTTTATAGTCCTCTAGACAGTATGAGATTTTATTGAAGAAATTTCCTGTTCTGTCAACGTCCATCGTTTTCAAGCTTTGTGAATGATACTTCCTGATCATTTTTATTTGCATGTTACAATATTACTGCACACAAATTGCTTTAGTATTTAGAATTAATATGAGTTTTCATTACAAAAAGAGTGGAATTCATTAAATGAATCAGCGATCTTCCTCTTTAATTTATTATTGCACCATTCAAGAACACATGGACATTCCACAGGCTGTGCAGTACTGTGAAATGCACTTGCTTTCTCCTCTGGCAAGTATGGCTTGAATACTGCAGTGCTTTCCAGCCATCAGAGGGGTTTCCCCCCTGCTCACTGGTAACGTACAGATCACATGACATGCCCCGCACCTCCACAGCAAACCATCAATGTAACTAACTGCAGCACGTGATGCCATTAGCCTCCATTAGGTGATTACACAAGGCATGCAAAAAGACAGGTGAAGAACTGGAGTAGTAGAGTGAAATAATGTTTGCCACGTTCTAACATCAGGCCCTTCGACATACATGGCTACGTTTCTGAGCGTGCTGAAAGGAAAGAACAATATGGTATGAATGCAGAGCACAGGCATACACTGAGGGATTGAAGTCATCAGCCCTGACGGTCAATTCACTGGGGGCTGTCACTCAGAGGTAGCTTAAAGCAAGCATCTGTGTCAGTCTAGTGAAGGAAGGAATTACAATATTGTAAATGAGAATGTTCTCCTGGATTTAGAAGAAATTATTTTGCATAGACGATGATACACAGAAGAATAGTAAACTCTCTGGCAATTCTACCTCCCTGTGATGAGCCTTTGATTATACAGGTGACATATTTTCCACGACAGCATCCTTCCTCTTTACTGTTTTTTTTTTTTAAGAACCGTGCAGCTGGATGTCAGTGTTGATACCCCACACATGTCCAGAATTCATATTTGTGTGTGATTTGTGGACAAGATCGGTTCATCTCAAAACCAGAGAGCTAAAACTCTAATCTGTCACAATGCATAGCCTGGAGAGATTCCTTTCATTCTCCTTTGATGAATAGGAGGCTAACTTTGTAGGATTGAGGTTAACTTTTCTGATTTGAGTCAAATTTTCTCATAATTCTAACCTTTAAAATATACTCTGATTTTCAGAAACCCACCCAGGGCACCCTCTGAGTAAGCTTTTCAAATCTGTATTTCATAGCTCTGAGGGCAGCCTCTTCACATCTCTATTTTATGCATGAATTACAGAGGTAAATTTACAGTGATACAAACAAAGCTTGTCTAAGGCATGGGAATAATGTAGTTACGTAGTAATATTCTCCTCTAAGCAGCATTGGACAATTTTTCACAGTATTTGTAAGGTTTCCATGAGCTTAAAATAACTATTTTACTTTTCCTTTTGCAGATTAATTTAGTTATTTGTTTGACCGCAAAGTGCAGAGAGAAAAAGAAAATACAGAATCTCCTCAGACGTGTTTTGTGCACAGTGTCGACATGGCAAGGAGCCTTAGCCTCAGGGATCCATCTGTGCTGGATGTCATGTTGCATACATGTGTTGCATCAAGGTTAAGATGGCAGATGCATGATGAATGATGCATTGCACTATGTAGAGGCCAATTACCACAACAACATAGCCACTGTGAAGGGATTACATTCTGATGGAATGTGGGTTTTGCAGCAATGGGTGAATATAAACACTGAACCGAATTTGAAAAATGATGTCAGCACTGTACTAAATTGTAGACATCGCCCAACAAAAAAAGATATAGGCTTGCCTGATTCAGGTGGCCTTGCACTGGCCATTTATATCATGGATGTGACCAAGACTGACCATTTAGATAATAGAAATTTAGATCAATTCTTATAAGATTTGGCCCTAGTCAGTGAGATGGATGTCATGCTTTTGAATACGCTCACTTGCTCCACATTTACCATAAACAGAAAGCCAGTTGCTTGTGGATGAATAAGGAATACCCTCTAGTGTGCCAGTTTATTAACATTGCCCTACAGGTCTGCCAAAGCAATGCAATATAATGAATTAAACCAAAACCATGTAATTCATCAAAGGTTATTCTATATGAGGTAAATAAATTAACTTTTCACACTCCATTATTCTTTGTGTCGGTCAACAAGAGAATGAATAAAGCAGTTATTTATTTCTATTTGATAGAAATGTCAATCAATTTCCTACTCTGAGAGAATTTATCCTAATGTAGACCTATTGGATATACTGTCAGTTTAGTTATGGGGCTCTGTAAAAGAGCTTTGCCCTGGCTATTATCTTGATTCCCTGCTGCATACAGAACATAACCAAAGGGGAGATCAGTTGCCTCATCCCCAGGGCTGCCTCAGTCTGAGTACTGCATCTGCTTTTTGTAGCTCTTCAGTATCACTGAGACAGGTGCTTACCTTTCAGCCGCCAAGAAGACTCAATAAGCCTGAAAGAGTAGAAACTTTTACCTTTGTCTGATTGCCTCCATTGATTTGGCTTTTCTTGGTTTTATTCATGGGCCTTTAAGTGAGCGGCTATAAATCACCATTACAGTCCAGATTAGCCTTTTTTTGCTCATTAAAGTGTAGACGAAAGTATCTTATAAGTTTTTATGTGCTGTTACTGTTACTATTATCTTTCTATAATATGGAAACAATTATTACATTTGGAATGACTGAGATGGAACACAATGATGGGTTGGAGGTATTACGGATTCTACATTAAGTTCCTGAATGAAAACTGTCGCATATAAATGTTGCTGGTGGCAAGCTATAAAAGAATATGAAATGTCTCTTCATTTTCATGCAAGGTTTGCCAAGTATCTGATATTTATTATGCTACTGGCAAAGCTTTCGTCTGTACAGTGTGTACGTTCTGTGCATAAATGTAGGAGTGGCTGTTTCACGACTTCCTCTGCTCCCTGCAGCAGATGAAAGGCAGTATGATGAGACCTGGTGGCCTCAGGACAGTAAAATGGAATCAGCCAAGAGTCCTTCTGACTAATTATAAGTGGCAGAAGGCTCGGTTATCAGTGTTTGCGTAATCATCCGGGCTGATGAAGAACAGCAAGGTCCCTCAGCAAAGAATGTATGCATGATTGCTTTAGAGATCATAACGGTGTTTTTGTTAGCAGTTTCTCACAGCTTGATATCACTGAGGACTATCATGAGACCTCTCTGGCCCAGTTCTGACACTTAGCTGTTCAAGTGAGTTTTGATTAGTGTGCCAAGGAGCACTAAACAAGGAAACAGATCCTGAAAGAAAACAATGCAACAGGTACCAAAATGGTCTGACAAACCAGAGAAGAGGATTTTGTATCATTACAGCACATTATACTCAGATAGAGTATTCTGTATCTAGGTAGATATTGATTGATTGATTGATTGATTGATTGATTGATTGATTGATTGATTGATTGATTTTGTTTATGGACTATCAGACACTAAAATCCAAGGGATAACATGTAAAAGTAAAAACACTTCTTTCCAACACGGTGGTCCATGTATTGCCCAGGCAAGAGCCAGGCAAGCAGTGATGACAGAGATTAATCTCAATTATGCCCTCATTAGTGCTATGATATTACAAGACAATTTAATGAAAGAACAATTAGATGGACGTGCAATCAGAGTAATAAGGATTAATACAAAATTTCACTCTCAGTTTTAGATGAAAATGTTTCCTGTCTTTTTCAGCCATGACGACCTGGTTGTTATCATGTTGCTATACAGCGATGGTTGGTGGTTGCATGCCTGACATCAGATTGGATTTTTAAGCCCTGCTTGCTCTGAATAAATTCTGTAACTTCAGTATAGTACCTCCATTTTCGGTTTATAAAAAGCTTGGATAAGTTCCTTTTTCTGAGACCACACATGTAGCTCCAGAGCCTGTTGCAGGTGTTTGGTTATTCAATGAAACCCCGTGTTCTCTTGTGTGAGTCCGACATTAGTGTTATCAGGATCATAGTTCAGACTGTGTCCCACAAAAAAACGAGCAGTATTCATTTGTTGGCAGGCTGCTTTCCCTTCCATTATTGTCGTCTCCTGCAGAAGTCTCTACAGAGGCAAACTGTCTCTAGTCATAACCTCTCTCTCTGTCTGCCACCTACTTTCCTGTCTAGACGTAATTCAAGTAGTTTATCTATATTATGCTGTTGTTCTACACTGACTGAGAACATAGCAGACAACATTGTGGGCTATTAGTTAAGCTCTGGACTGAAGCTGCCCACTCTGCCCACCCTTGTTTGTTAGTCAAAATTGCACTAATAACATTTTATAGTCATGATAAAAGCAAAGTTTCTGGCATAGATATACGTACTTACTTCCTCCAATGGGTTTATATGTTAGATGAAGCTGCCAATCACCTAGAGAGATATGTTTTGTTCCAGGAATGTGGAGCTATAAATTGCTCTTATGACAGGCAGAGCAGATGGTGCTGTCTCTCTTATCAGACTAATATCAGAGATGGACTTTTTTTTTACTGTACTGCAGCTCAAATAAAAGCAGAGAGGCTAAGTTACCTTTAGCTCAGTCACGTCTGCTTGTTTTAACTGGCATCGCAAACTGGGTTTAAATTTTCCCTGTTAAGAACAAACCTTCAGAATTGGGTGGCATTACCTTGTGGCTTCACTTGTATTGCCTATCTCTGTTCGCCTTGATCAAGCTTCCAATAAACGTTGCAGTCTAAGACATCCAGGTCTTCTGATCCTTCTTCAGTTCTGAGTTAAACAAACAACATCAATAATTTCATTCACAAAATGTAATCCAAGAAAGGAGCTGGAAAATGGTTGGGAAACCTCTGATCAAATTGACAGAGTATGTTTTGTACTGTCAGCTTAACCTTTTAACCAGATGCGAGAGTTAATGTCAAGTAGGCTAACTAATGAGGCATTAAAATTCAGGTAGCGTTCCAGCTCACCAGGCTCTCCTCTGAATCATATCTCGCTCTGTCACAGTAATATGCAATTTGGCAGTGCAACCTGTAGCCATCATTATGACTGCTCGATAGCCATGGTCTACTTCTGTATGGCTCTTGAAAACTGCAGTTTGCATACTGATGTGATTGTCCTTTCTCACAAAAGAATGGCAGTTGTCCTTGTCTTGTTTAGTTTTGCATCACATGTTCAACTCAAGTCCACATTCACCATAGTGTTTCTAACAGAGTGATCGAATGTTCTTCTCTGCCTCCTTCTCCTCTCTCTCCCATGCTCTTTTCTCTATTGTCTTGTAGGCTTTTGCAGTTATGGGAAAATCATATTTTGTATTGTGTTCACAGGTATTGATCACTGATGTTGTTGGGGAGCAAAAAAAAATTGCAAAATTGTTGCATCGTGCATGCACCATGTCACCCGTTCTTAACTACAGCAAGCATTCAACTTTATTGATCTGTGTAGAGAAATGTCCCTTTCCCTCCCCCCACCACAAGTCAGAGGTCAGAGGTCAGGTCAGCTATAGTGCAACAGTGTGTGAGCTGGTAGGGCTTCAGTGTCTTGCTCATGGACACTTCAGTATGGTAGACGCTTGCCAGCATATTGGCTTGACAGAAGTTCTTCCAGTTATGGTCACATGTTTTAATATTGCTGAATTCCCATATTATTAGTTATGGAGCCAAAATTGCAAGACATGATCATACATGATAAACTGTGCAGATCTACTCTCTTTTTCTCCCCCTCTCCTGTCCTTTTCTAAATCTCCCTGTGTTCTTTAATGTTTTATTATGTTGATGATACTGAATGACATCACCAAAATCCTGCACCATTTTGGAGAGCCAAACAGTGTTACTCATCACTTGTAGCCTCTCTTACTCATCACTACAACAGAAAAGGTGCACCATGCAAAACTGAGGGATGACTCAACTGACAACAAAAGGTGCAATATCCATTTAAGTTATAAGAGTCGTGCCACTGATGAGAAGACTCAACCTTCACATTGCAGGTTTATTCCGATTTTTGTTTGTCGAGCCTGATAGATCGTGAAAAACCATGTAGACTCAATCATCAAATTTCATGCTTATTCCATGTTTTGTGTCATTTGAGTCCAAAGGGTCCTCACTTTACATGGTGTACCTTTAACGGATATATCACAATATCAACCTTTCTCAATTCAGACTTTACCAATCACAGTAACTCTTAAAATTATTTTTCCACGTAACATCATATTGTTTGTAGGATACATGGTTATGCAGTATTTTCAGAAAGGTTTCTATGAAATAACCACTGAATCAATCCATAGCTCAAGCTAACTGCTGCATAGGATAGATTTTTTTTCTGCAAATGGCTACTGAGCTGTAGATGTATTCTGCTGGGTCATAATAAAAAAGCACAGATCAAACATAATAACGTTATACCCCTTCCAAATACTGGGTCCCCATATTGACAGAGATTAAATTCAGAAAGTCAAAATGAAGTCATAGGAGGTAAGAGATTTCGGAGGGGGTAAGAGATTTCGGGAGACTGTCATGATATTGAAATAATTCCCTCAGACAACCTTGACTTCACTTTTTCATGCTTGTCATTATGCCTTTTTTGGTGGGAGTTGTGCTGTAGAAACACTGTCTCTGGTGTTTCAGGGAGAGAGCATTCATCACTGCACAAAGTAGGGGGTTTTCATTGCCCAGGTATTACAGTCATGATTCATATCCTATTGTTTGTCTTCTTCCACAGCCAAATAAATCCCCACGCTCAAATTAGATTGGCAATGAATTATTCAGCTCCTCACTAAGCAGACAGGGTATGCAGGGTGGGCTATATACCAGCTGGGTGATATAAAACAAGCGAAAATGAGAACTCCCAAAGTTATTCTCAAAATATATCAACATATCCACGCTGAAATGTGGAAGTTCAACAAACCCATTTCCTTGTGTATGGGTTTCATAACTTTTGCATCGTTTCATCTTAGCTTCATTGCCCCGCAGTAGATGACTGTCAAGTGTGAGGTTGCCTTTGTGGCTATGGAAATCTTCAAGGAATTCATTAACTTAAAGCACCTCCATAGCAACATGAGGGAAGGGAGGGGAATACTTATAGTGGCCGATTGTTTGTGGTGACTTGTGAGTCAGCTCATTAGTCTCTAAAAAAAAAAAAGAGAGAGAGAGAGATTTTGCATGACATTGATAACAGTTGCATTCACCATGTGGTTTCAGCATTCTGCAGTTTGCATAAATGTAGTCTGCCAGCACACAAACACATTTAGCTTTAGCTACATTAAGCTGGAGGGGTGCAGCCATTTTATGAAATTGTGGTGAATGACTAGCCCAGTCAGCAATGAGTGACTTCATTGTATCATCCACTAATAACCCACTAGGTGGCACTGCCAGTGGGGCACTCAGGGGGAATTAATTGTAATTTATCTGTCAGGGTTTGGCAGTGGATGACTTGCCTTCAGTAAATACAAAAGCAATGATCAACCCAAAATACAGTAATATTTTATCATAATCTTTTAGACATTTGCTCATTAAGCAGTTTTACTAGTATTAATGATTGTGTACTTTACAAGACTGTAAATCTAAGCAGCAGGATTTGTCTGCTCCATTAAATCCATGTTGTTGCCTACAAAAGTCAATGAGGTATGGCAGTTAATATTGACTCATATTCCATATGTTATTGTAACATGATTATTTTCAATTGCTCAAGGAATACTGGGGTAGTAAATCAAATATACTAAAGGTTAGTCAAATCTTTGTGTTTCTATCCTACCCAGGGCAAAATTATTCCGGGGAAAGAAAGTACATGGAGATTATGACATCAGAGTGGAGCAGGTAAGTTTCACCAAGTCAGAGATTGCGTGTATATGGATTTTTTAAAATTCAATGTTTTTAAAGTACTGTACCCCTCTATGTTTATATTCATCATCCATTCAGGCTGAATTCAATGAGATCAATATTGTGGCTCATGCCAATGGGACCTGCAACGTTGACATGCAGGTTCTGAGGAATGGTACCAAGGTTGTCAGGTGAGAAACACACACATATGCATGTATGCATGCACACACACAAACACACACACATATACACAAAAAAAGACAGGCAGAAAGGAGGTAAATGGATCTCCCAGCGTCACAAATCAGTATAACTTCACCGGTAAAACGGTAGACCTATTTTATATCACCATCTCTACAGGGCCCTTAATACTGATAAATCACCTACAGTGCCGGTGGAAAGTTGCATTTATCTTGCCATCAGAATAGTAGGTGCCATCAGTGGGGACACTTTATCACAATGTGTTATTTTTACGATCACATTTTTGTCACATCTTTGTTATACGTCTCTTTTCCAGGTCGTTTAAACCAGACTTTGTCCTCATACGTCAACATGCCTTCAGTATGACTCAGAATGAAGATTTTCGCAATCTGATTATTGGCCTGCAGTATGGTGGTGTCCCCAGCATCAACTCCCTCGAATCTATCTATAACCTGTGCGACAAGCCATGGGCGGTAAGCACTCTGCACCCTGGGGACAGCTCTGTGGGA
>OMLB01044312.1:15148-52802 GCA_900302555.1 Myripristis jacobus | reverse complement strand
GGGAGATCATTAATGCTCTACATATCCCGAGGAGCAGAGCAAGGGTGGGTGGGTGCGGGTTAGGGGGATAATAAATATCTATTTACTGTCTCCAAAATTAATCCTATCATTTAGCATGCTTGTTAAAATTGGCCTACAATGGCATACAAAAAAAACAGGCTGTTTTGCATTTCATTTGTTAAACAGCTGTTGTGTCATCTGAGAAACGACTGATAAGGTATGGCTAAATTATTGTCCCTTATGTGTGTCCAGTTTGCCCAGCTGATCAACACCTACAGGAAGCTAGGTGCTGACAAGTTCCCTCTGATTGAGCAGACCTTTTACCCGAACTACAAAGAGATGGTGAGAAGCCTGTCATCATCACCCACTCTTTTCCTCATCCATTTCTAACACTCTCATGTTTTAAACAATTGTTTTTCACACTGAAGGTGACACCAACTGTAGGTGGTGTGAACAAAAGGAAAAAAAAAAACATAAAGAAAAACAAAACAAAAAATATTAAACTCAGGTTTGCACTTTATCAACCCAGGTAACCATGCCATCATTCCCTGTAGTTGTGAAGATTGGACATGCACACTCCGGGATTGGAAAGGTACAGCAATTTTTCCTACTGCAGCAACATGAGGGAACAGAGTTGCTTATGCTTTTGTGTATATTGTGCCATTTGTTTGTTTGTTTGTTTTTTGAGCTTACTAAATCCTGTACACAAGATAAAATGCTAACTATTGTTATGCAGCTTCTAAGGCCATACCCCCATTCATATTCCATGCATAATATACTGCTCTGTGTGTAGGTGAAAGTGGACAACCACAGTAAGTTCCAGGATATAGCCAGTGTAGTGGCTCTCACTCAGACTTACACCACCACAGAGCCTCTCATCGAATCCAAGTACGACATCAGAATCCAGAAGATTGGCAATGACTACAAAGCCTACATGTACGTACCATTCCACTGTTGTTGTATATATTAATCAATAGGAAAAAAAAGCTAACATTGCTTTCATTTGTGTGCTTTAGGAGAACGTCTATATCTGGTAACTGGAAGACCAACACAGGCTCCGCTATGCTTGAACAGGTGGCCATGACTGACAGGTGAGTGTTCAATAGTGGTGCAAACAAAATAATAAACTGGCTAATTAATAGCATCAACATATGTACATTACTGGCAAGCGATGGATGAGTGAACCTGGTGTTTGTGTCATGGAGTAGCGTGTTCTGTTGAAATCGTTGAAATGCAAATGCGATAACTGAACTGCAGCGTTCCATGGAAACTGCTGGTCGTGAGTCAGGTTTCATACTATATGCTGGGCTGTCCGTCCATCTAAGAGCGATAATGAATACTGATTTTCTCATGCCTATGTTTAGGTACAAGATGTGGGTTGACACCTGCTCAGAGATCTTCGGGGGGCTGGATATCTGTGCAGTCAAAGCCATCCATGGGAAAGATGGCAGGGATTATATCACAGAGGTGGGCACCAATTATTTTGAGATTTATTCCCCTAGGTTTTTAATACTATATTTAAGGTGGAAATGTGTGCAACTTGTTTAAAAATGTTTGACAAAATTACAAGAATTGCCTATTTCTTTAGAGACACTGTTTCAGTAATCCCCTGAGATAAACTAAGCATACAGATAAACTGTAAATAAATTACGCACTATGCATCCTCTGTCCCTGCTAAAACTATCCTCTGTTTGGTTCAGGTGGTGGGCTCCTCCATGCCCCTGGTAGGCGAGCACCAGGCTGAGGACAGACAGCTCATTGCCGACATGGTGCTGGCAAAAATGGACCAGCTTGCAGAGAAGGCAGCTAATGCCCCCCAGAGACCCACCACCATACAGCCATCGCAGGTACAGTAACACACAGGCACAGGACACACACTGCCCGAGGCTGCACATTTCACACAGCTAAGAAATGGGCAGATTCTGCATGGCTTAGTTCAGCACATCATCAAGGTTACTATGTCATGGGACATTAGGAAACAGTGCAATCCAATTCTTCTGTGAGATTAACCTTGGCATTTTGAAATATGACGGAGAAAATCTGCAGGATTCGTATTTGATGGGTTAATCATTGCTTTGCCTTTGCAGGGTACCGGCCAGAAGGGGGAGATAGTAGCTGAATCCACTAAGAACGGTGCTGGGCGCCCACCTCAAGGTTGTCTGCAGTACATTCTCGATTGTAATGGCGTTGCAGTGGGTCCAAAACCAGTCCAGGCCAACTGAGTCACCAGAGAGAAAGGGGGATAGTCTCATTGTCTAGATAACAATGGCGTGCATTAGCTGAACACAAACGCAGAAGCGTGTGTGGATGCTGATAGCTAGGCTCAGATCTTGGTGATGCTAGCTTGGTAGAGGTGAGTGCTGGCCTGGACTGTGTTTTATTTCCTCTATGCAGTGTCAAAATGTACTGTCTACTTGTTGACCTGTTGATTTGTGTGCTTGGTCACCTGTTTCAGTAGCTGTGATTTTTCTTTGGGGCTGTTGTTGATGATGTAAAAAGCAGATTGTGCCTACACTGAGTTCAGTGCTGCTCTGTGTCACCTGTTTGACCCAGCTATGAATCTTTCATTTGCTTCCTACCCCTTTCTGTTCTCCATTTTGATGTGTATCTTTAGATATTGTTCAAACTGTGGTTTGTTGTGCAGTTTGAAGTTTGTGTATATCTCAATATGTATATGTGGGTGCGTATGACTGTGGTAGTGATTATTTTCATACATATTCTGAATAGATATTTATTTTTGTTTTGCATGATTGATACAAAGGCAGGTGAAAGTCTGTTACAAATTGTCTGATCAACTGCGATGTTCAAGCAACATCACTGTTATACCCAAGCTATGTTCCCTGTGATTCATGCATTGTGAATGTGTCATAAGAAATGCATATAATATAAGTTCTACTGAATACATGCATTCATCAACAAACATGCATTAAGCAATGAGCACTAAGGTATACACTCCTGCATACACATTCAGGTTACAGCAGAGATGTATATTGCCTTTCTTAAAGGAAGTTATTTATCTTTAATAACTATCAATAGAAAAGAGATTACTTATTTAAAATCATTACAAATACAGTCTTAATACATATTAAAACTAGTCTGAGAATCTAGAGTTTACTATGTAGATTATTTATAATCATCCTGAACACATAACTTCAATATATTTATATAATTTTGAACCAAAGAATAAATCATTTTCTTTCAATCACACCCTTTGCACTCCAGTAACCCACAGTGTAAATACCTGGGAGGCGATTGTCAGGCCTGCAATTAGTCATGAGGAGCATATGTGATAGTATTAAATAACAGAGCTAGAGGAACAGAATATGCTTTTTAAATAGCCTGTTGTTCATTATGTTTCTGTTAAACTGATACTGTATTGAAACTATCGTCGTCTTCTTGCTTTCAATTGTGTGGAAACAAATATTTTGGCTCCAAATCGCAACTTGCATTATGTATGATCTGCCATGAAATACCAGACTTAAAATCTCCCTGTGGTCCTCATACCGGATATCGGCTATCATGATGGTGTTGCTATGACAACAATGCAAGTGCTCTGAGGGTTTGTGTGGAGTGATGCTCCCCTTACTGCCATTCAAAGGTTGAACGTGTTTGCCTTATCATACTCCTCCCGTGAGTTGATGGAGAGTGCAATATATATCTTTGTATTTTACATAATAATCTATTTATTTTTAAATCAGATCTTCCACCAAAATTGATTCATGAAGCTATACTCACAAATGTGTCATCCACATTTAATTAATTTGAACACTTTTGTACATGGATGTCACATGCAATCACTTGGTTGTTGTCAGGTGGCTTTTGTGGAGGCCATTTACTGTGTCGAATAACCTAAATGGCTTAACAGCTAAATATCCACCCAAACCAATTGTGAAAAGCTCTGTAACATTTTCCAGATTTTTCTTTCTTTCGTTCTTTTTTTTGGTTACTAGATACTACAAAATATGTTCAGCAAGTTCTATGTGCAATTCTTTTTCAAGGTGTATTTACTGCCATTGTATCTGTGAGAGTAACCTTGTAAAAGCCATGCCTGAGGCTTTATGGATGTGCTGTTTTGTTTTCTAGGAAATATGCCATGACATTGATTTCCAAAGGAAGACAGTGCAGAGGTATCACGGTCTGTAATAATTGCATGGTTAGGTCTTGGTGGAATTAATTCGACTGGAATTATTATAGGACATGTCTATTTGGTTATTGTGTCCAGATGGAACTTGTATATCACCACACCTGCAGGACTGTAAGTATTTAGGACCATGGTAACTTACTAAATGTATGTACTTTTAAAACTGATGTTGGACTGTTTTAAATCAAGAGCAGCATACAATATACTGTGGAAAAAAGTTCCATTATGGATATTTCCCCTATGTCATTGGCAATAAAGCTTCCTTTGCAATATATGTTTGGTCTGTGTCACCATATTTGTTATGGTTATGCTGTGAGTAATGCTATTTCTAAGGGACACTGAACGAGATCAAAACAAATCGGAAACATGATGAAACAGAACTAGCTATGTTCAACAAATTTAGCTGTAGACTATCATTATTATGCTCAACGTGGGGAAAACAATAACACTCCAAAACCTAAAAATTCTATGGTTGGGTGTTACCTTCTCAACTAGATTCACACCACACACGCCACGCAGCATGAGCACCCCACACTGTGTTGCCTCTAATGCATGTAGAAATATTAACTGTTTCATGGTATTGTATCCCCTCTGCTTTTTGTGCCTTTATTCTGTGGCTTCTATCTTCCCTGCACAATGTAAACATGGGATTACTACTGTATATCATGTGCCAAATCAGCTGATGAATAGATTACTGATAGACTAACCTCACATCTAAAGCCACCATGCACGATTCTGTCCTCATATGATGTGATCATCATTAAATGTCTCTTGTACTGAAAATAGGGGGCCCAGGGGAACCCCAAGGATTACTTTCACAAAGACCTGCTTCAAAGTTGACCCCAAAACCTCCTGCAAAGGACATGACTGCAAGGGTCAACCCAGCAGCGCAGCATTCCCAGGCACAGTCGGTGAAACAAGATAAGCTAACATCAGCAGGACTGGAGGCCCAGCCATCTCCCTCCCAGCCTGCAAAGCCTGTGTTTAAAAGGCAGGACAATTCTGAGTCTCCCATCCAGCCTGAATACGAGGTGCCTCCTCAGGCACAGACCCCACCTGTGGGTCCTGAGCAGCACCGGTCTTCTGTGGAAGAGGGAAAAACACAGCCACATCCACAGCTGAAGTAAGAGCGAACTGCTTCAAGTCTTGACATTCAAATGAACACAGTAGCTATTTGAATTGTGCATGATTACAATGTGCTATAGCGGACCTATTCAAGGACAGTATAAGATAATTCATATGTGGGGGACGTTTGATCTGATACAGCCTCGCTTCTCGTTGCATAAGCAATAATTATCTTGTCTTCCAGCAAATCCCAGTCCGTGAGCAGTGCCTTTGGCTTGAAAGATACATCCTTTTTCCGTGCCGCCAGTGAAGACATGGCCAACACAGAGACCATCCGCAACTTGAGGAAGTCTTTTGCAAGTCTGTTCTCTGAATAGATAAAGACATTCAAGATTTACTTTCACAAAAAAACATCAAAAAACACACCACACAGCCCCCAGCCACCACTCCACCAGCGCTACCCTTCCTGTTTATCTGTGTAGGAAACAGTAACCACTATTTTACATTGTGTGTACTGTTGATGACATGGTTTAAGCCAGAATGTAATGTCAGATGAGAGATATACCAGCTGCAGCTATAATGACTTGAGTATTATTGACTTTTGATTGTGTTTGTTCTCTGGAAATGTATTTTATAGTGAATTCATGTAGAATCATCGCAATTACATCCAGTAACTGTCACTAATACAGCTACATACTAATACTATATGCCAGGGCTTATTGTAATAACAGGTAGTGATTTCTGTGTTTGCCAAATAGTGGTTATGACTCAGATGGTGTGTTTTGTTTATGTTTGAGTGTTATGTTGTGATGGCATGTATAATGTCATAATGCAATGATGTGCAATTGTTGTTAATAAAACTGCAAACACTAACATGCACACAGGGAAATCTGCTTTCTTGGATATTTTGACCTTGCAAACTGCTGTGCAGTAGATAGTCCAGGCACTCCGGCACAAATTACAGTAAAAAGTCAATTACTACATATATTTGCATGCATTTTGCCTTATAAATTCAGGGTTATAAGATCCAACTGGCTTTAATATCCACTTAGTTAAGCCTGCGCTCTGATATTCTTAGAGGAAGCAAATGTGACAAGAGAATTTACCTTACCTGCCTGGCACCAACAGGAAGAGAAATTTAATTAACCTCTAAATCATTCAGATACTGGCTATATGGCCAGAAGGATTCATGTTAAACATTGTAAAAATTAAAGTAAAATAACTCATCTATATCAAGACTTTTTCTCGAGGAAGCAGTGACAGAACACAGCAGACACGTCTCACTGGGAACACTTTGTTCCAGGCAACAGTTTTGAAATCGTGCATGACTTTATGAGTTAATCATAATTAAGGTTCAACATTAATTAATCATTTCATGCTAAATGTTTAATATTCTCTAACATGGGTTTGACAGTTTCTTGATTACTTTTCTGACATACTTACATTCTCTTAAGTTATCTTTAAGTGTTACTTAAAATGTGTTGACTATGTGATTACTGTCCATGACACTGTAAAGGCAGTTTTATTGCTGTCATTAGTATGTTGATTTTCTCCTAAAACTATTCAAAAATAATACCAGCCAACAGTTGATAACATCATGTAAATCAGGTTTATACTTCCTTTCTTCATCATGGAGACTTTCTGCAAACTGTGACAGAAAAGCATTTTGGCAGTTGCACTGAGAAATGAAAATATTTTCCTGATATTTTAATTAAAATGCAAAGATCACACATTATTATGTCCATATTTCATGTATGTAGGACTTCTTTTTCTTCTCCATGTTATCATTATCAAATGGAAATTTAAATCCTTTCTTCAAGAGCAGTTGTGTGTTTTCAGTGTATCCAGCACATTTTTTATGGCATTCAGATTTCAAGAATGTAGCAGCAAATTTGGATGATAGAGAAAATCCTCAACATCTCTCAGTGATTACTGCGCAAAACCCCCACAGTGCAAAAAAATGCCTGCCAGAATAAGCATCAATGTACCTTCGAGTGGTTGTGGATTATGAGCATGTCTTCTGAACACAATGTTCAGTTAAAGTGTTGTGTGTTGCTGACTGTGTTGATATGACTGGAACCATTTTCACCTTACCACTAGTGTCAAGAATAGACAAAGAGAAACCAATTTATTTCAAAGTATCTGGGAAAAAAAAAACTGAGCCCAAGTGATAAAATATGTGATGTTCCTCTCCCTTGGGCCATGCAGTCAAACATCATTGGACTGATTGCTGCTTTTGTGGTGTTTGTCGAAATAGACAGAGCAATATGGTTTGATTGTACCAATTAAAAAGGCCTCGTTAAAGAGACAACGGCAAATTAAATTCTGATGAAAATGACTACAGTCACTGACTGGAAAATTTCCACCTCCAACACATCAAACCAGAGACAGGTTATTAACAATCTCCTGATGATACTTGGATGCAGACAGAGATAGACACAATCTTAATTGAAATTTGTCTTCGGCTTCACAAATTGGCTAAAACACATCACAGTAAACCACAATGCATGCAGTAATAAAAAACACAACATGCAGAGAGAGCAACATATACCTGTCGAATCAAAGGGTTTGCTTTCCTCTGCTTCTTTTATTGCATAGAGTGTACCTCAAAGATCAATTCTAGGTCCAAGTTTATTGTCACTATAAATGCCACTTGGTCAATTTATCTGCCAGCGTGGCACTGACAGTACAACCCAATTGGCAAGTTGGCCTTATCGCTTGTTTAATTTATGTCCAGGAGTGGATGTTGCAGTTAAACTCTGACAAGACCGATGTTCTTGTTATTGGCCTGGAGTGCATAAATTCAAAAGTCTCTTATTCCTTTAAAAGATGAAATCAATGCTGTGTTGAAAAATGTAGGCATCAACTTTGATCCAAATTTAAACAGAAACATTCCAAAAAACTAGTTCAGCCATGTTCCCTGCAATGAAGGCCTATTGCCAAAATTAGATCAGTGCAGATCAGCGCTGCCAAGACAGACAGAGCTATACATTCTTTAATATCCTCTGATTACTTTAGCGCTTTATTTACCTGCCATGGAACCACTCTGAATTGTACAAAATGCTGTATCATGGCTGTTGACCATGACTGGCAGAGGTTGGCCATTTTACCAAGCATTGTGGCATCCTTACTTTAGTTAGTCATAACTTTAAAACCTCTGCTCGTCCGATCCCAAGATTCTTCTTGCCATAGATTCTTAACCAGGGTTCATTGGCCATTTTCCTAAGCCGAGGCTGGAGTCAAAGCTTTTGCTGGTAGCTTGGTCTCGCCCTCCAGGGGGAGCTTAGATTGGCTAAAGCAGTGTCATCGTTTCACTGTTCAAGACCCATTTACACAAAAAAGCATGTCATAATTTTAGTTGATTATCTTATGCAGCATTTTGTTTCATTCTTTCTAAGTGTTGCTGCTTTCTCTGTAGTTTCTTTTTTTATTGGCCGTTTGCAGTTTCTGGTTTGAAAAGTGCTGTATATATAAAGTTTCAGGTTTTATGGTATATTTCCACTTTGTCTCCTTTCAGCTTTTTTTCCCCAACGGGGTTGTGCACTTGAAACTTTTCTATGAGCAATATCACCTTCACTGCAGGATTCATAGTGAGAGCTGGAATAAGCATCATTTGATTTCAAAAGTGCCTGCTTGTGGGTCTGTTACATGAGGGTAACAACACATTTGTGTGAGAGATGACCTTCCACATAAATATGCATTTGCGATACTTAATGCAAGCACTCATGTTGTTTCCTTTTAGCTGCTATTCATGAGACACATAAATAGGCTCACATCTACATACTGTATAAATGGCCAACAATTAAATGAATATTTACACAATTACGTAACAGACACATGCTCTATTTTTTAAGTATGATTACTCTTTTGGCGTAATAGGCCGAGGCTTTGGCAAATCAATCAATAATTAATGAAGTTACAATCTAATTGGACTGGAGAACTGATATATAACAGCCTCATCTATTAGTGTTATATAATTTTAGCATTATATTAGTCTCTACTGAAACACCACTCATAATATTAAAGGCCCCTGCCTAAGCTGTTTGTCAGACTAACAACCTGAATAGCTCGAGCTTAATTAGTAAACAGAGACACTATGCACCGTGATTCCAATAATTGTGAGGATGGATATTGTCCTTGGCTGTCAAATAAAACAAATTTGGCTGTCAGCTCATTTTATTACAGAGCCAAATCTTCTCCTTTTTAAATCTGTTTCCCAGTTTAGCCCCTTCTCTAGCCAATGCATGCATGCATTGTTCACCAAGATGCTATTTCCCTATGCAGAAACAATAAGTTATTAAATTCAATCAATGGCTGTAGTCCTTCACTAATTTCCCAACCATATGCATTGATTGGACGCCCGTGATGGAAAAGGAGAAGCTGCTAGTGGAGCGTCTGTCTGCTGTCCGAGGGACGCTGGCCAGACTCCTGCTCCCATCTCACCACAAACATTTCCCTCAGATCAGAGCAAGGCCGTCCTCTCTGGAAAGGCATATGGATGCACAGTGAGGAATTTAACTTTCACTTGCATCGCACTGCAGGAAGTGCTCAGTTCCTGTTATTACTATTTACATAAGTCTACAGCTCATGGTATTCTAGAGAAGCAGACAGTTTACCTGTCGGCAATTTCACGCGCATACCAACTCTAGTTAATGACATGGAAACTTTATTATTTCCCATCTATGTTATTTTGTTGTGTTAACTTTCCTCCTATGTTTGTTACACTGAGGGTGTTGCACTAGTATAAAATTGTAAAGACTAATGCTTTTTATATTTAATATAAAACAAAGTTTAAAGGTTTTAAATGCATTAGTCTCATGAATAACATTGTAGCTTGTCTCATTTTTTCTCTTTCAATTTTTTTTTTTTTTTGACTCATCATATTTGCTTCTCTTGTCCTCCGGCAACATCTATTCCTGTCATACTCTATTTGAATAACAAAAGTGATTATGCAACACAAAAAATCTGTACTAGTTCATAATAGTCAGCTCAATGTCATTATAATTTTTCAATATTACATTGTCCTAACAGCTAAATATCATTTCTTATTCCACTTTAGTGCACATAGTCATACCTCTGCTAAAGATATCAGAGATTCTTCTGAGAAGGTGCAAAATAAGTCCTGACCCTAGGGCAGGTCAGTATTTGGCAAACTGCAGATGTCTGCTGGTACTAGACCAGCAAGATATTTGACTTTGCTTGAGCCTTGTCCTCTTCCTCCCCAGAGCACGCAGCGAAGGTCGATTTCTCCTTTGGCAAACTGCAGGTCTGCATAGCCAAGGCCACACATTAGATCACAAAGGTTTGCAAAAATCATCCAAATCCCAGACTGGATGAAACCAGTCACAGATGATGAGGGGACCCTGCTTAAGTACAGAGTCCTTCAGGGTGTGGTCATGATGGCACCACCCATGAATAAAAATAGCCCAGTATTTGCCTGTTAAACACTTTTTAAGAGCCAGCGGTTGACATGATGGAGCATCAGTTTAATTTTGCTGTGAAGGTTAATATGCTCAATCTGGACAATAACAATATGGCCCTCTTCCTACCTGTCATCCTTCGAGAAGGAGGTCATCATTCATATTTTCAGATGTTTTAGTTGCTGTTGCTGCAATTATCCCTCATCAACCATTACTCATGTCATTCCCTGACTGTAATGATGTTTAACTTGATTGTATTTCAGTGTCATGTACTCCATGTCCCCAGTCTCATAAGACACACCCATACACTGCTTTCCAATTTGTGTATGACATTTTCTTAAACTCAAATATCATATAAAGTAGCCTATGCTGCCTTCTTTAGACATGATGAATGTAAAATCAGGATCCAAAGCTTATTACCGAAAGACTTTTACTGAGCCAAATGAAATTATAAGCAATATAAGTTATTTTGTTGTAAACCACTTGCTTGGCCTTTACCAAACTGTGTTGACTATTAGATCCATAGATGAATGGGAGGTGTGTTTTCCTACGCTAGCAAAGCAGACTTCTCAGCTCATCATGTGCAGTCTAAACTGAATTTCTCAGTAATGTAATTCCTGGTGCATATTAGAGAGAAATGATTATTAGCAAACATCTCCCACTGAGAAAATTTCCTCAGCATGATATATTTGTCATTCCTACAGATGGCACTGATGTTCTCCCCACATGACATGCTGAACAGCCTCGCTGGTGAATGTGAAGCCCACTGAGCGACACAAGGAAATGGAACTGCGGGGACTGGAGCTCCAGCCAAGGATCACAGACTTTCCCGCAGCTGTTTGTTAAGCTTCTGCTGAGGACGGGCGACGTGCATGTCCTGGTGGCGCACCACACCGACATTATTTTTGTCTGTTGAAAAAAAATGAGACTGCATCACCTGCCGAAGATCACAAGGGACCACAATTAGAAGAGGAGATATCTGAGCATCAGATTTGAAGTATCTAATTATATTAAAAGTTTAGAAATATTATAGCATAGCATAACACAACAAAAAACAGTCAACAATATTGCTGCAGTGATGTCTTAATAGAAATAGAGAGGTAACTGTTGCCATCTTGTGGTGGCCAAGACACAAAATCCTACCCATGTCATTGCATGGTTATGCAATCCCCCAGCTAAAACACATGACTAGGCCCCTTCACTTTGTTATAGTAATTTGACAACCCCTGAAATGAGAACAACACATGAAGGCCAGTTTCCCTGCCAACACAGCTGCCACATCCTGCAGGGTGTCACAACGGCATTGATACAGATGTGACCTGGCAAAACACTCACATGACTAATTGATGGCTTTTTGTTTGATAGTATTTCAGTGGGACCAGACACAGTTTGAGGATGTAGTAGAGTGGCAAGAACCCATCTGAGCCCAGCAGTGTGTGTGTGTGTGTGTGTGTGTATGCCTGCATCTAATGACAGAGCAGTTCAAGGGATCAGATCCACAGTGCCTGAGTGTCTTTCCTCACACACACACACCACTGTCTCTGCATCCTGAAAGCCTGTTATCTACTCTAGTCCAGCATTTGCATATTTTCACTCCACACTGATTATGCATCAGCGTAGGCCTGTACTTGGAGAAAATAGCAGCTTAAGCTTACAGCAACCATTTCTTTCTATTCCTCTCTCTGCTTGCATTCTCAGTCAGTCCTAAACTCATCTGTAGGCGGGCTGTGTTCAGAAGGAGGACACCTGATAATATGAAAGTGCATCCACTAGATGGAGCATATTCATGGGACAGTGTACTGGGACCTTTGGGCTCCTCTGATGTTGGTTTTATTTAGGCCAGCCTCCGTGGCTGGTCAGAATGCAGAAATAGAACAGATAAACACATATAGCAAAACTGTTGCAAAATAGAAGATTGGCAGTCAGCAGATAGCTTTGGTCTTGCTGTGTTGCACTACTTTTGATGATGCCAGAGTTATTTTCCCTACCACGGGGCTTTTTGAGATGTGTGATTCAGCGGGACAAAAAATTCAGAGTGCTTACATCATGATATTTGCTCTGGACTAAAAACAAAAGAGCCATAAAATATTGTTTAACACTCACAGCCATATTCAGAATAAATTGACTATGAATTTGGATTTGCAGAGCGCAGCAAGTCGAGAGGTCCTGCCCAGCAGGAACTAGAGTTTGGATGTTTACACTAAAACAAAATATAACTCTCCTCTCTTTCCACCATGTCCCTCCCTTGCTGACTGATTGTTGTTCCACTGAGCTTGCCAGTGGCTATGCAGTGCACAGTGGCATCAGCCAATGGTGGAATCCCCTAGTGGCATGTCTGAACTGGATCCCCTGTGAGGTTACACCAAGTTGCTACTGCTACAGCAAACATTACACCCTGCCACAAAGTCTTGCACATGTGTGGGATTTTACTGAGAAGCAGCGAACAAGAAGAGAAGCAGTATAATCTAATGTCTTAAATCATACACAGTTGCTCTGGTTCTTGTTTCATGGGACTGCACACTTCACCCACTTTTACTGCGAGAAAATGTTTTACATAACAATATGTTGGCTGTTGCTTGCACTTCCATCACGAGAAAAGAGTAGCAAACAACATTGATGAACACAATCTACATCAGCAAAGGAATTTAACTTAATTTTATTAAAACATTGAATAAACAACTCTCTCACCAAGTTTACAATAAAACGTTTGACCTCCTGAAAGAGACATGATAGACAAATACAAATTAGTTTCCAAATCACTTTTAAATATTTAAGACAACTGCCAAATATCCAGCTCATTATAACCTACCCATGGACTGATCAGAATGTGTGGGCATCTACAGATCAGAGCACTCAAAGCCATGAATCAATCATATGGACTGTTGAAACATAGCCGCTGCTTTTGCTAAAATGTGCAAATTCAAAGATTTTCCTCAGTCACTCATACTTGCTATCTGACAGGCTATATTCCTCAGAATGACCCAAAAAAATTAAAAAATAAAATAAAGGGAATTAAGGAAAATAAAGACAACAATAAAAATTTCCCATATCTACTCCGTTCTGATTAAGACAATGCAAAATCAAATACTACTGTGCAACTAAATGGTCTACGTCCAACTGCTTTGTTTTTGATAAACCAGAGGAGGTGAAGTTGTGCATTATCTTAGTTCAGGCTTTGTTTCCTCTTAAGGCAGGTAAGCATTGAAGGTCCTCTTCATCAGAAACCAGGGCAGCCAGACAGAAGGGTGTGCTTCACATCAAAGAGCCCAAGTTAAGAGACACACGTGTGTCTTTCCCTTGAGCTTCCTTCAATGTCTTATTTTTTTCTGTCTTTAGGTAGGTGTGCGTGCATATATTTACAAATTTCACCAGCCGCATTGCAACAACGAAGCCTCTGCAGACCTCAATCGCTGATACAGTGGTAAGCGAAGAACCAACCCAATAGGCATCTTATGACATCCACTTCAGGTGTAGATCTATTGGCAATTCATCACCAGTCTCATCCACAGTTATTCTCAGATGCACTTCCACGCCTCTCTCCTCTTTTCCTCCAAACACTTAAGAGATATAATGTGTGTTTGAATATGTTTGCATCAGCATATGTGTGTGTAGGTCTCTTTCTGTGTCTGTATGTAGGACAGGTTAGGCATTCAGGGTGTTTGGACTATTTCAGATTTTTAGGGGAGGAAAAGGATGAGCAGTAGGAGAAGAGGAGGAGGGGCGGTGCTGTCTGAGCCTCTAAAACACAGGCAGTCTGGTGGAGGTCAGAGTACAGGCGTTGATGTCCTCAGTGTGAGAAGCTCTGTGCAGGGACGGTTCTGAGGCACTGCGGTTGATCTTGGGGAGGGCATGCTGGAGAAGCTCGATGGATGACAAGATCTGGGACAAATCATGACAGCAGCCAGCATTAGAAGATATTAGCTGACAACTCTTCATGTGATTTTGAGTCTTTAACTACCAAGACGGAGGTTTACCTGGGGGAAGAGCGGCCTCTCATCCTTCGACTTCTTGATGCAGTCAGCCACCAGCCTTTTCATGGCTTTGGGGCAACTCTTGTAGAGCTTGCTGAGGTCTGGAGACAAGTAGCCTCTACCCACCATGAAGATAATCTAAAAGAGGAGAAACATACAGTAAATGAGATGACGTTGTTGAGGGACAAAGGGGCGAAGTTTGTCATATTTGGCAGTGTTTCAGAATAAGAGTGTTAGTCCAAGACACAATGAAGCAATCAAGGACGCCTGTTCATCAATCCTAGATCAGCAAACCACCTCTGAGGGCCTACATAAATTAAGGCATTATAAATGGCAAATTAGTCTAAGGTGAGAGGCATCTCAAACACTGGAGCTATTGTGAGGGTATGAGTGTATGACACTACAGAGATAAAGCATGATAAAAGTACTGTATGTGCTTGCCAGGTCAGCTGAGCACAAAGTCATTCCATCAAGGAGAAAAGGGGTACAACAGTTAATCATAAAAGTAGCTATGGGTACACTTTGTACCATGGCTTCAGTCTAATTTGAATTAACATGGAACAGTAAATGTAGAAAAAATAACATGCAACTTGTGCAAAATGAACAAGGGGTTCGACATGATCAAGGCAAGGCCTAGTGGCATGTTAGTGGACATATACACAGACTGACACACACACAAACACACACACTCACAAACACAGGGTTGTGTTACTGGGTCTAAAATTAGGCCAGTGGCTCCAGGGTGACCGCTTCTGTTCCATGGTGGGCCTAAGGCCAGCTCCACAACCCCCTTCAGACAGCAACCCAGAGTCTCTCCACCAACCTCTGGCCTGGGCTTACAGTCTGACACTACACTGGGACCCAGGCGGGGGGCAGAGCTTAAACACATGCCTAAAAGTGGGTCATCCTTCCAGCTTTGTTTGACTTGATCAAATCAAACAAGGCATCAAAAGGTCATTGGTCTCAACTTTTTGGCAAACTGTTTTTGTTAGACAGCAGGATGAGAGGGGATGGGGACAGATTCAGTGTCACTGGTACAGTATGTGCCATTAAACTGTTAGGACATCCCATATACACAATGTTTTTATCACAGTCTTGACTCTTCACCTGATCTCTGTTTGCGATCTGGGAGTACGGGAGCTCTCCCGTCATCAGCTCATAGAGAACAATGCCATACGAATAGACATCGGACTGGAAGCTGTAGGGATTGTTGTCCTGCATTCGGATAACCTCGGGAGCCTTAGGAGAGAAGTAAAAAAGCACAAGGACAAATTGAATTGCAATTTTGAATTTGATTTTTTTCCTTTGTTTTTAACCAATTTTTAATCGTGTTTAACAGTTTCTGCCACAGAAACTCCTACACTGGCATATAGTTGCTGTTGTACTGAGATTAAAAGGTAAATCACTGACCATCCAGAGAATGGATCCAGAGGGCTGCTCCACCTGATGTGAGCCGCTCCACCTGGCCTTCACTGTGGCCAGACCGAAGTCCCCAATTTTCACTGTTAGCCCTTCATGCAAGAAGATGTCTGCACTGCTATCAAGGAACACAACTGAAGCACAGAGTGGAAAAGGCAAAGATCCGTACCAGCATGAAGATTACAGTGCACTGAATTTTTTAAAATTTGACACAAATGCATACCCTGGAACAGTTTAAAGGATACTGTTGGATTTCATGTCACGGTGAATGATGTTCTTTGCGTGCAAATAGCTGAAAATGAGACAAAAATTAGGATGACAACTCAGCTCAGGTTAATTGGTGCACAACACTAAAAAAAAAGGCATTCATTCCAACTTACTCCATGCCCTGAGCTGTCTGCCTGGCGATATCTATGAGCTGAAACATCTGGAAGTTTGTCTCCTGGACGTGGAGATGTTTGTAGAGGCTACTGCCCTCACACCACTGGGTCACAATGGCTAAGTTGTCCTTTGTCATGTAACCCATGAACAACAGGATGTTGACATGTCGTGTTTTCCTGCAACCAGAGGCAGAGAGGAAGAGGAACTCACCAAAATAAAGATGAGATAAATGTTTGCAACCAAGATCTCCTAAGAATCCATCATGTATTCACTGCAAATATGAGAAAACACTGTATTCGTGCCATTTTTTTTTTCTTACCTCAGGACAGCCACCTCATTTCTGAATGCCTGAAACTGCTCTGGTGTGGGGTCAGTCACTTTTAAAATCTTCACTGCTACATCACCTACAGCAATAAACAATGTAAAAGAACTGAACTTTAGTGCCCCTTTGTCCTTGATGCAAGAGTCAATGTAAACTCAGATAAAAAACAGCACACTCACACTGATAGTTTGCTGATAGAGAGACATGTTTAGAATTCCCAAGAGTAGTATGAAAATTAGAAAATGATTATTTGTACCCGTCAAAGAAGTATTCCTACCATGCCATTTCCCTTTGTATACAGTTCCAAAAGAGCCAGAACCGATGCGGGAGTGCAGAATCACCTCACTGGCCTCGATCTCCCAGTAATAACTAGAATCCCGCTTATCCCGAGGCCTCTGGATGGACAGAAAACAAAAACGTGCAACTGATATGAGACACACTAACTCAGTTACCACTGCAACTTAAGCCTCAGCAACATCATAAGCCTGTTTTGGCACGCTGATTGCACAAAAAGGACAGAGTATTTATATCTGTGATGTTATTTACGGCACCATCAGTGTGCACAACAAGAGGGAAGTAGAACTCACAATCTTATTTTTCTCCTGAGTGTTGAAGGACGTTGCCCTCTCTCGCTGGGCAGGTGCAGGGGTTTTAGACTGGGACTGGGACCAACCTGTCGGGCTCTGGCTGGGGGAACTCCCCGCTAATAAGTCAGGAATTGAAAGAAGGGATTGAGGGAGGGAGACAAGAAGTCTATTCCATCAATGTATAAAATGAGGCTAATGACATGCCATGAGTTTATGTTCTCCTTAACTGACCACTCACTTACCAGAGTCATGATTGCGCATCGCATCCTAGAGAGAGTGAGAGAGAGAGCAAGAGAGAGAGGGAAAGAGAGAGAGAGAGAGAAAACAACACAGATAAAATTCTGTTAGTGTGTGAAATCAGCACGCCAGCTGCTGTGTGGTCACACATGGTCTGATTGCACTAGTAAGCTGTGTAAATGTGGATAGCCTGTTAGCAGGACATGCCATTCAGACTGTACACAGACACTCCGCTTTCTAACCTTTTCTGGACTCTCGGATGCGGCCTCAACAAAAGTGTGGGAGAAGTGCACAATACCTACTCTCCTCTTCAGCCAGAATCTATGGCACCAGGAGCTGGGGGAGGCATTCAGGCAGTCTAGCTACTCCCCAGCAGGGTACAATACAAGGGGACAGTGAAGACAGGAGGAAATGGGACAGGAAAGGAAAGTGAGGAAGGAATAAATAAGTGCTACCTGAGTTTTTATTAGAGAGAATATGAACCGGGGAACAGTCTGCAAAGCAAAACTGATGAGCTGAAAACCCTCAACAGAGGAAGTCACCCAAATCAAGCTGAACCCAGGCCAGGTGGATTACTTAGCAGAGAGGTAGATAAAAGATAGAAAAGAGCCAGACTAGGGTGGCTAAAATGCCTGGGATGTAGGAAAGCAAGATCACTCTCGGGCAAGAGATATTTTAAGACTGGCTGCCTAGACCTCCAGGAGTACCCAAGGGGTTTGTGTGGTGTGCTGTTACCTCGATTATGCTGCTGTCTACAGGCATGGTGGTGCTAACCATGTGGACGTTGGGTGTGGAGGTGGAGCGCTGCCTCTGGGATAGAGCGCCTCCTGTGGGCGGGTAAGGCGTGGTGTAATTGAAGGCATGAGGGGTGGAATAGCGGTGCATAGAGCTGGCAAAGGGAACAGGGACAAAATATTGACAATTATTAAAGTCAAGCACTTGTTGGTTTGTGTGTATCCTGTGTCAGTGCTTCATAATAAAAGACGCAAACCCAGCATACAACATACGAAGAAGCACTGAATTCAGGAACTTTTTTCTACAGCAGACTGTTAAGGGTGTGGTGGTGGATGATGCAGCAGCTTTTTGGTTTCATTTCTGCCATTTTCTCTCACTTTCCCCATTCAGGTATCATCTGCCTACACATCAGACTACTGCTAATGTATCACCATAACACGCCTTGTTCAATCTCTTAAAAAGGCAAAGACATGACCCGATGTATGCGAGGATTATAAATACAGAGGGATTTATCAGTCCAAGGGAAGCATATTTTAGTTAAATTAAAAAAACAAATGCCAGCAAAACACACAAAGCAAAACTTAAAACATACATTGTGGAAAGTACTTCTGAGTACAATTTTGTTGCGGTCTTCCCCTCCTCCCATTTTTGGGTAGCTTGATAGTGTAAAGGTATTTTGCTCTTGATGTTTGCCAAGCTCTGTATTGGCTCAGTTGTATGGTACAAAGCTCACCAGCCAAATAAATCTCCCACAATCCAAACTTGAGCTGTTCACATTCACAAGTGCAAACATTATCATCAATTTCATCAACTGTGACAAGTCAAAATGCCCGCAAACAAATCAATACAAATGATAGCTGACGTTCACTATAAATTTTGACTATCATTTCAGAGAAACAAGTCTTGGTACACCTCTTCTGAGTGGGCAAACCTCTGTGCTGCACTGTGGGCTACTGGGGAAAATGGGGCAAGTAGGACTCCATTTGAATGACATATATAAACAGAGATCATGTTACACCACACCAATGACCATGGAGCACACTCCATGAGAACAAATCCCCCTTTTGGCAATACAAAACTATGTTTCAAAAGAGTATTTCAGATTGCCCTGCATGGAACAACTTGATACTGTGTGAGTGCTAATTTGGCAGCTCAGAGGGCTTTTTAACCATTTTAAGTGCTGCTGAAACAACAGGCTCTTTTCACGCCTCTTGTTACATCAGCCCCTGGACTGGTAAAGCCCCCATAAAGCTGAAGACGTAATTAAAAACAGGATTTAATTCAATCAAGATTAAGGTGCTTTAAAATTCAGAATATAGCTACACACCAGTTGAGTTGCAGTCAAGCATGGCAATTAAAAGAAACAACAATGGTCATAGTTACCCCAAGGTGCCAAAGTATCCCCGCCCTCTGTTACATTATACTAATCTGATATCCCAGTTCTGTAAGCTATAAAAATATCCATTAGCCCGCAAAAAATGAGGAAAGATTTTCTTTTACTTCTGCTGGTGGTAGACCTTTGTCAGGGCAGCCAATATACACCATCAAAAAAACCTAATATAAACACAAGGATCATGGGTCTGTGGTAAGACCAAGAGCATGATGTTTGCCTCACCTATTAGGAAACCGTGTCAAGGATTCTCTCATTCGCCGAGATGTCAAAGGGGGCAGGGACGGAGCGCCACTTTCACCTGGTGTGGGGAACAACCTGAGGACAGACAGTGAATATGCATGCATGTGTGTGATGTTAAGAAAAATATGCTCAATGAAATACAAACTAACTGCAAAGGACTACAAAGCCTGTCAGATGAAATGGCTTATCTCTTCACTGTAAATGATATGGATCTCTAAATGCTTGTTGTCCGGCCTACAGCTCGCATGCAAAGCAACCCTCTATTCCCAGTGCAAGTATGCAAAGCTATATGCACGAGCTTTACCGCTACTAAAGCCGAGAGACCTACACTATCAGCAGAGCTTGTTCTCCCTCTTTTAACCTGATAAAGGCAACTATGATGCACACTGAAACTAACTTTACATTAGTCTGGATGAAACTTTAATGAAACAAATCACCTTGACAGGGAAATAGAGTTGAACAAGACAAAAAGCATTACTCATCTTAACTTTAATTAATATGTCATCTGTCAATTCTATTTCTCTAATTATTAATGTAATATTTAAGTGCTGCTAGAGAACAAATTGACAGATAGTGGTTGGAGGCCAGTTTTCCTTCCCATCTGAAGTAGGAGAGACTTACAGGAGTTGTCTGATGTTACTCCAGTCTACACACATCGTGGGCACTTTGGTGCTACAATGCTCATGGAATTTGTAGCCGCATGTTTGGCAACGGAATCCATTCAGAAGAAACTTCTGGCAAATGTCACAGAATGCCAACTTCAGAAATGTTTTCCGAACCTGAAAATGAAAAGAAAATTGTGTATTTCCCTGGCAGTGATGCTTTTTGAGCGCTTGAGTGAATAATAAGTGCTTCGGGTACTCACGAAATTGTGTGTAGTCAAGGGCACATGATCTAAAACCTCCACCAGCAGTTCTTCCCCGATCAGTGAGGTGGAGTCAGTATTCCAATCCATGCGTAATTTTTTACTGTTATGAGAGGAATAAAATATGTTCCATGAGGGGATTTTCACAGCAGGAGAAACCATTTCAGGAGCCTAGAATGTTACCTATGAAACCTTGATTTTACTTTCCCATCTCCAAACGCCCTGACAGTCTAATGCTCACCTCCTTTGCCCCGGGTGCAGCCTGAAAACAGCGCAGCACTCGGGCTGCAGACCCCGCACCTTCAAGGCTTTGATCAGGCAACTGTGCAGGGTCATACCTGGTCGCACATTTACCTGAGGGAACACAACACAACCCCTCAATACACTGTATATTAAAGCATTTGCCCCTGCCTTCCTTGCTAGAATCAACAGAGGAACTGTTGGAACATTATACCTTTTAAAAAACCAAGAGAGGAACTGTTCAAACAATATATTTAAAAAACATACAGAGGAACTGTTGGAACAATAAAACTAAAAAAAAAAAAACTGTTCACAGTGTCCCTGGTAATGTTTCTGAAGCTTTATGGGCAGTCTGGAAAACCATGCTTGGGCAACTTTCCGAGGCTGCAGCACGCTATCTCCTACCTGTTATGAAAGTAAACTCACCACAGTGCGTTGCTGGTTGGGGAGGTAGACGCGAATAGTGCTGCTAGTCTTCGAGTCAGGCATCTTGCTGTCATCTGAGGAACGACGCTGGTAGGGGAAGCCCTGGACCATGGTTGGTGAAAGGCACGGGCCCTCGAACACAGAGTCCTTCATTCCGAAGCCGTTGCTCAGGGTCTTCCACGCTCCCTGGAGGTGCTCCATTAGCAAAGCCAAGTGCTCTCAATGGTCTGGAAAACAAACACATGCACACATACACACACAGTGTTAGTACTCAGAATGTTGGAACGTTCACATCACCAAATGACCTCTTTATCAATATTACATTAGTTCTCCTTCTTCTTGGTAAGTATGGTGTCGTTGTGCAAACTCGGTGTCAAAGGCTGTAAGACTATCTTGCAATCCTTAGTAAAACAGGATGTAAATGTTTTAACATGAAAAAGAATGACTAGTTAAATCTGTTGAACTGCCTATCTATCTTCAATTTTCAGGCCGCTCGTTTGTTGAATGAGTTAAAAGAGGATCTAGAATATAAAATATTTTAGGCAATCTCCCAATATGTTTTTCCAAGCGTTACCGCCTTGGATGATGGCATGACTGCGGCCACTCGAAGGTTTTGGTGATGCAGCAAGCCTTGTAGTGGTGATACAACACACTAAAGAGAGCATCTGCTTATTTCCTGACCAGTCCAATAATCTTATGTGGTCCATAAACTACTGGCACTCTGGGCTCAACCCTAAATGGGCAGACATTACAATTAGCTTTTAGTACACTGCATCTGTAGCTTTCTGGCATAAAGCTGGCATCAAGCAATTTTCCCTTCCCACTGAAAAAAAAAGAAGGAGGAGCAGAGCAGTGAGGACAAACTAATCCACTCAGACCAGGAGAATCTCAAGTCACCAAAGAGGTCAGCCATGTTATTTACAGTGTGCTTTCAACATACTCTTTCTTCTGCACAGACAGACACACAACTAGGGGGGTGTCCTCACAGACTCAGATGTGGCTCCTAGCATGAATATCCACACATGGGGCCGTAAAGCAGGGCTGTGAAGTAGCAGAACAGGATCTCTACTTGAACAATGTAGTTAAAATAAAGAATAGCCCTCAGCAGAACCTCAGCAGCAAGGCCCCAGTGTGTGTGTCCCTCATATAGCGAGCTAGGCAACTGCCAAAAAGTAAAACTTTAGTTGTTACAAGTCAGCTTGTACCAACGCATCACAAACAAATATGCGCCCACTTCTGCTGTGTTTCCACAACAAATGCAGGGTTATATATATAAACAGAGGCGCTTTCACCTGGTCTTCTTCTTCACTTTCTTCATCTGGCTGTCTGCACGCCACTCACCCCCCCTTGACACTGTCTCTGATTTACCTTACCTGTTTAAACTGGAGAGATGATTTACTGCAGTTAGTGGTTAACTACCACATAAGACTCACATGTCACCACAGAAATGCAGCGACTTAAAAACGACTCTGGCTCTGTTGTGCCCACCATGCCACAAGGCGCTGTGTTCAAAACAAGTGCTGGGATCCATCCGTGAATGGGTATCAACAAAGACTGTGAAGTCCAGAATGCTTAATGCTCCATTCAATCTGCGTAGCACAGCCTGATTTTCAACCATTTAAGCCATTTAATTCAGCCGTGGTGAGCATTACATACTAATCCGTCCTTAAAGAAACTCTGGCAGTCTTGTTTGCAGTCGTCAAAGTCATTAATGTAGGTGAGATCAATGTCAGCAGGTCAGTGGCATATTTTGGGAGAACTATGTGGAGGCTCAGTCTCCTGACTCTTGAACGCCTTAAACAGAGTTCCTACTCAATGTTGCCTCTTACCGAACACACACACGTCAAATATAACTTGTAAGCAACGAATACTGCGAAAATACACACACTAACCGCACGGATATCACCATACGTGCTGTTTAAAGGCCTAGCCGACCAAGTTGCTAAATGTGTAATTGTGAAATTGCCTGTAGGCCCTCAGAAGCGAACTTCATCTAAATTCCGCTGCAAAGCTCAATTCTTCCTCCATTTAAATTTCTCTTGTTCAAATGGTGCATTTATTAGGCCGAAGCGTGGAGAGAGATTGTTGGAGGACTGTAGCTATCATTTCAAACATAATTTGTGAAGTAGAAGCGCTGTGAACCCACAGCCTGTGCCCATACTCACCAAGACAAGTTGGAAAAGTTGTGCTCCGCCATAACTTCAGGAAAAAGTGGCGTCGGTGACATCATCATATTTGCAACGCATTCAAGAAAAGGGGAAAAAGTCGACGTTTGTAAACACCCCGACAATGTATCAAACTATGTATCCGGTAACTGTACTAATAATGTAAGATGTGAAGGTCGTCGGTGGGTCAATTTATGAATCCACCTATAATAATAATATATTTAAAAAAAAAGTTTAGTCCTCTGTCCACGATAATGCGAGGGGGAAAAAAATCCGTCTGACCCTCAAAGTCACACGACGAGGGACACTCTTCAGGTCTTATGAAGCTCCTGCAAATTAAAACTCCAGTACGCTGTTCAGCAATGCTTCGCTTTCAATCAATATTTACGATGTACAGGACAAGGTGAAAAGGTTTGAGTTGGTGTCGTGCGCCTGTCTGACGCCAGTGATTGAAACAGGACCTTGCAGTCATAACAAGAGTTGCAAGCAACCATACACACTGCGCAACTAAAGCCCTAACTAAGCCCTCCCACTCCTCTGATTCTGCTGTTGATGCACATGAGGAAATCTTCTCTCCAGCTTTGAAATGTTAGGTAAAACGTCTTGCTTTGGGCTTTTTGAATTCTGGGGTTGGGATTGTGCAGATTAGGTGCAAACCTCGTTTTTGAGATGGCGAGCCAAACAGCTGACTCGCTACCTCGGGTAAACTTTCAACTGGCCCAATGCGCATGAAGCATTGATGCAGCATGTAAAGGAAATCAATGAAAATCTTTGTTGTAAAAGTATCTAATGAGAGCCAAAAAAGAGAGAAAATGTTAGGCCAAGTGTGGTGTAGGCTAACGCATGAAAAACTCCAAGTGCACCATCATCTGGAGACTTGACGGCAATGCAAAACTGTGGCTGCCCGTATTGGAAGTCCTCCTGACTGGCAAGTTGATTTAGCTAAAGGACAACCAAGATACTTAGAAATGGTTCATAATCAGGCATGCAAAATACCAGTTAAGTTTTACCTAGACTTGTTTGGCTATTCTGGCAAACCAGCAACATTTGTGTTCCTCTTTTTTTTTTTTTTTTTTTTCTTTTTTTTTTTTTTTTACATTGGATTCAGAATGTTTTGAAATATCACCAAAAAAGAAGAACCTTTTGTTATCAAGAGGACACCTTATTCTGTTTCAAGCTGGCCCCTAAAACAGTAGCCTTGTGAAATCTTATCCTCCACAAAACCTGCTGCCACTCACCATGTGTTCACCATCTCTGTAGCATCCCAGCCTGGGTCCCCTGAGGTACCCTGAGCACAGATGGCTGATAGGTCCTATCTGCAAGCCAGACTTGATACAGATGAACCGCTTGAGAGTTAAACAGCCTCGTCAACATCCCAGCCAATCTGTCTTGATGAGTTGAGCGTAAACTGATTCCATGAAGCAGCAGGCACCCTTTAGCCCAATAAATGCCATGTCATATTCATATCTTGAGCCAATCTTCATTTCACTTTGTCTTTCTTTACAGTTGTGTCTACAATTCTTGCAACGAGACTTTTTTCCTTTTCTTTTTTCTTTTTTTTTTCTTTCCTCTTTTTTCTTTCTTTTATTTTTTAAAGATATCCCATCTTCATCCAACAAATGACAGAAACACCGAATACTGTTCCAATGAGGATGAGGGCAGGGCTATGTCTTGTGGAGCTTTTTTAAGGTGCTCCACTTGGCATGCAGCGCTACCATTGTATCACAGTCAGTGGGATACTGTAAGGGAAGTCTCTGAATCAAATTAAAATGATGCACTGCAGGCTCTTATGTGTCCCCTGCTCTTTTGCAGAGGTCATCAGGTGCTGATAAAGGCCATATGAAATGGCAACTGCTGTCTCTGAGCTTTTCTACCAAATCCACCTTAAGACCAGGATGATTGCATCTTTCCCACTTATTGATCCGACCAGGCACTCAGGCCAGTTAGCTGAGACACTTGAAGCCCCCGTGATTCACTGGATTGTTTTGTCTCTCACTGATCAAAATATAATGCAATCAGGATGGCTGAAAAGGAATGGGACTAGGTCGCGGACATAATTTTTTGGCCTATTTTAATTGTATTCTAATTACTGCAAAGTTTCAGTGATTTTCAGAACTAAAGATGTTAATTTGATGATAAAGTTATATATTAAACCTGCAGTAAGGGCAACCCATAGCACAATATCATATGATTAGACTATTAGTATTGTTCAAAGAAACTTAACCTGTAGAGAAATTAGTTTAGCCATATTGTTATTATATTAATTATATACATTATATTAGTGTATTATTATTTTTCTATGTGTTTATATGCAGACCCAGGTTTTACAAATTCTTTGACCGGCCTACAATCAGATGTAGATATAAATATATATAAGACCACGATGGAATAAGTTTGTAACTTGTGTCGTTATTCTTGACATCCTTGTGCCGTTATCCTTGACAACTCTTCACAAGTGGAACTGCATTAAAAAAGGAAAAAGAAAAATAAGATAAAATAATTTTCAATGTTACAATTTAACCGATGAGGCACTTTGTGATCTCAGTGAAAGAGCTGTAAACGAATAAACTTTATTATTATTAGCAGCAGGAGGAGGAGGCTAGTAGTATCAGTAATGTTGTCATTAGTATTGTATTATTAGCACTGTCATTATTACAGCTGTTGTTTTGTTGTTGTTCGCTTCTGATCACCATAAATAAGCCACTGATGTAATTCACACCACTGCTCGGCATCTCGTGTCCACGCCTCGGAGGTGAGAAAAACAAGGTACAGCATTTAGTATAGGAAGCAGGACTATTTCCTATGCGTGATTGGCCAATTCATAGAGGCGGTGTCCAGACAGTCTAGTGCCTGATTGGTTGAGTACAGACACTGTGGCCAATCAGCGCGCTAGTTTGTACTGGAGCCCGTGAATGACAAGAACTCGTGCTCGCACCGCATGTAGCGCAAAAAGAGAGGCGTAAACAGAATCACGTAGTTAGCAAACAAGGTAAGCAATAACCTAGCACTAAATTTGATTTAATCGGAATATACAACGTAGCTATTGAATTGCAGAGTATGTTATAGCGGGCTTATTGCCTGTTTAAAATCGGGCGCTGAGCCACTCGGACATGAAGACGGGTTGTTTGAGTTAGTGTTGGGGCATCAGGTCCTCGGCCGGGCCTGCTAGTCAGACACAGAGAGTTGGATGGGAGCTCTGCGCGCGGGAAATTGTATCCTCGTTATATTTTCTTTTGATTATCCACCAGAAACCACATTCAGTAAACACGCGTCTTTCCTGAAGGTTTTGTCGGCACCTAACAGTGGGCTAAAGAGGAATGATCGTCGACTGAGCCGTGTTGCTTCGTGGTTGTGATGGTGAGGCAGTGTGCTAGCATGTGCTAGCTGGTAGCAGTGTCTCGCGAGTGCGCACTAACATAAACGTGACAAGGCCCAGCTCGAGCGTAAGCCTGACCCTTTTGCACGTCGATCTGTTTGAAAACGTGAAGTCGGCTAAAAATCACGTCGTTGACCGAATCATGAAGGGTTTTGGTCTGAGTGTGGTTTCAGGATGATCCGACCTTTGCGTCATTTTAGTCTGAGATGCGGCCTCCGGTTGTATTTGATGTTACACGACGCGAAATCAGTGTATTTTGAGGCTATCGTTAGCATACCTAGTTAGCTGGAAAGCCACAGCATGCGCTCAGTTATTGCTGTTACTGCAGGAGCCAGCAGCTTATAACCAGACATCCACCATCCACCCCCGATGTGAGCTTCATAGATTTTATATAGGTTAGTTAGGGAGAAGATTCCGGTGCAGTAAATGGCCAGTTGCGTTAGTTCACCAGCTCCTGTATCAGCGTCATGTAACACACGATAGGGCCCATCAAGTATTTATATTAGCCATCATCACGGAAGTTAGCCTTTGCAATGGCTAACTCAAAAGGTAGTTGTAACTTTGTATTGTTACCGGACTTCATCGTCGTTAAATGTTGTGCTCCTGCCAGAGTGCAGACTTGTGGCTGCAGTAGAGGGCATGCTGCTTCCTCTGGTCCATGCTTACATTGGATGGGGTTTTTTTTGCAACTACTCTGCTACCAGCAGGAGCAAGTTCATAACTTATTAACTCACATCCTTCCTGACCTGATGTCTTTAGCATCGTCAGCAAACACTTTGAAGAAGTCTGGCCTGTGGTGATCACAACATGATTCCATTGAGGAAATCATGTAAGTTAGCTTAGTAGATAGTTGTCTTAGTCTGACGGGCAATTAGGATAGACCTAGCAAATGATACTCTTATCTACCTCTCAATCATAGATTAGATCCCCTTAGTTAGTGTTCCTGCTAGATCAACCTGTGCAGTACTGTTGTATGACAGAAATTACCAAATGCAATAGCAGAATGTTGACGAGCTTGAATTCACTGTCATTTTAATTGTCAAAAACATGGATTGGACACTGGCGCAGACAGAATGACAATTTGGACTTTTTCATTGTTATAGTCATTGTAATCATTGCTTTTGATTTATTCTTGATCATGCTTGATGATTCAGTCATGTCCATGATTAGTCCATTATTTGGAAATACAATCTTTGTGTTTACAGTTTCCCAAAAAGACATAACTTTGAAGTGAATTGTGTGTACTACTAAATAATGTTTGTTCTGTTTAAACAATAAAGATGAGCACGAACGACTGCTTCAGATGTGGCCGCCCTGGGCACTGGATCAAAGACTGCCCTAAGCCCGGTTCACGTGCACGCGGCAGGGGCCGGGCACGGAGCAAAGGTACCAGATGTTATGTAGACGACATCCAGATTATGAAAATTATAATAAAATGAGTCAGCTTTCATGCTCTCCTCTTTATGCTGTAACAAACTCATGTTTTAAGATATTACAGCTGTACATTAGACTTGAGGTTAAAATCACAGCCTCTTTTCATTGCATATTACTGATGGAACTTATTTATTTCTTTGTGTTAAATGATAAACTGCTTAGAGAAACTTGAGATGTCACCATCAAGTTGTGTTGCTGCCTTGCTGTCATTTTTGTATACTAACCTGCCAGTGTCTCTCTTCACAGACAATTGCTATCGTTGTGGAAACCAGGGTCACATGGCAAGGGACTGTGAGCAATCTGAGGATGGTATGCATTGTGGTTTATTACTACTTCCTTTTTAGTTTGATGATATTTTGTCTTTTACAGCACTACTTTGAAGAAATGCTGTGTTGATTTCCCTCACAGGCTTGTTTGTTGAAGACTAACCTATATGCCTTTTTGGTCTCATAATTATTTTATCTATAGTTTAATGCCAAAATAGTCTTTCTAAAAATTACTTATAATGTTAATAATTAATGTTTTTCAATTTTGCTGTTTAGCTTGCTACAACTGCCACCAGTGTGGCCACCTTTCCCGAGACTGCAAGGAGCCCAAGAAGGAGAGAGAGCAGCTCTGCTACTGCTGTGGCAAAGCTGGTCACATGGCCCGCGATTGTGAACATGTCAACGAGCAGAAGTGCTACTCATGCGGAGGAGTTGGCCACATTCAGAAACTTTGCAGTAAAGTGAAATGTTACAGGTGTGTTAACTTGAATGCTTATTTTTCTTTTGGACACATTAATACTTGTCTCTGGAGGTCTGGGCCTCTACGCCTGCACCCCACCACTGAAGGATGTTTAGCCCAGTATTTGAATACCAGTATATAATTTGCTTTACTTGACATTGTATAAAAATGTGCTGATTTGTCTTCTATTTTGAACCTGACCGTAGGTGTCATAATCATGGTTATATGTCTCATGCTCATTTTAATGTCCTCACTTTTACCTGACTGAAGTAAGCAACGTCTTTGGTCTCCTTTACAGGTGTGGCGAGATCGGTCACGTTGCAATGAATTGTGCCAGTGAGTTGAACTGCTACAACTGTGGGAAGTCAGGCCACGTGGCAAAAGAGTGCACCATTGAAGCCACCGCATAATCAGTGCCCTTTGCTGCCCCTCCTTTATTCAGATTGATGGTTGGTTGTATTATTTTCTCTGAATCCTCTTCACTGGCCAAAGGTTGGCTAACAGAGGCTAGTCCCAGGCCAGTGAGCCTCTCGACATGTAATAAGATGAAAGGGGGGAAAAGATATCTTTCTGCATTCAATACAAAAATGTTTTAGTTTGGTAGCGGTGTTATGTATAATGCTTTGTTAAAGAATCCCCCTTTCCAAGCTACTGGTGATCAGAGATGTAAGAATGGGACTAAACATATGGGATATATAGGACCTCTGAGCTTGTGCAAGTGAGTCTCAGTGAGATCAGAAAGAAGGGAGTAAATGGAAACCTGAACTTCCATTTATGGTTATTTTGGTTTGTTTTAGTGGGATAAGATACGAGTTGGCCAAGAGAGTATGACATGGGAAACGGTTCATAACATGATGCATCTGAGCCCTACAAGCAGCTAAGTGGGCGTGACATAAACTACATGCTATATTGCTAAGATATAAAATTTTGGAGGTATGAAAAGAATCAAGTTCTTTTATAGAAATCTGTTTACAATTTAAGTATCACTTAATAGTCCAAGGTAGACAATTCCTTTTAAAATGACTGGAGAAATTTGGAGTTCTGTTTGTTTTTCTTTTTTTTCCTTTCTTTTTTTCTTTTCTTTTTTTCCATTTTTGTTAAAACCTTGGCGGACAATAGCATCAAGAGCAGTTGTCAGATTAGCAGAATTAGGAGTTATTTGGGAACAGAAAATGTTTTCACAGAAATCAAATGTTATTTTTGTACAATATCACTTAAGACTACTGTAAAAATACCATTTGCTTGTACTCAGTTTTTAAGTCGGGTGGAAAATGCAACTGAAGTCCTAGGAAAAATAGAAATGTAATTTTAAACTATCAATAAAGCTGGAGGAGCACGGGGAGGAACCTTGATCTGTTTATTTGAGTTCACACTGTGTAATTGATCTGTAATGGCTTGAGGCTGATGTCTGAAGATGCCTTTCCCAGGATTGTGTTGTTGTTGTTTTTTTTTAATTATTATTAATGAGGCTTGGGAAAGTCGCATATACGCATTTTGCTCATTTTTGCTCAGTTCACCAGACTGACCCCGATTTTCACGTCTAAACGCCTTTTGAGCTATATTTTTCTTTCATCTTTTGTTACTCATACCGTTCCACACACAAGACGCCACATTCAAATATTGGGGCATTTTACTTATGAATACTAAGGAGCCATTTTTGTGCAATCCATATCTGGATCCCTATCCAGGAATTTTTTTAAAGCAATTTAATGGGGCTGTCGGGTCAGAGTGCAAGGGGATTTTTCTTTCGGACCTAATGGCTCCCATTTCCCCTCGCAGCTCCACTTGCGGTGTAAATTTAGGCAACCTAAATAAAGCAAGTGAAGTGTGTCACAGCTCGTCACGTTTGTCACTGGTAACCCAGATCGGTTATCACTCCCCAAATTTAAGGAACAAAGGAACCGAGTGGAAATGTCCGTGTGTGCGTTTGAAGTGTAAGCATGCCAATGCGGTTTGAATGGGGGAGCATTTCACGCAGGCCGGGGCTGGGTGTCACCATCTGCAGTGCCGGTCGAGCTGCATTGTGCTCTCGCTCCCAAGTCCTCTCCGGCTCCACCTCGGTGTTTAAAATGGCAGCAGCGGTTGCAGTATACAGATGCAGCTCCTGAGCTCCTCCGGCAGAGATGCACCAAGGCCCGCCTACTCCTCATATGTCGTCATCGCTTCTCGCCCAGTCACATTATGAGCGAGAAAATAGCTGAGGAAAAACAAGCCGAGGAGCCGAACCGCCAACTCGGCCGGAGCCGGCTCCCTTCATGCGCGTTTGGCATCATTTAAAATAAAAAACAAGTGATAAATGAGGGAGATGAAGGGACTCCTAACTCTATACCGTGCTCTGTACACTCAGAGTAACCGGCAAGCCAGACGAAAAGCGGGGATTGTAGGTTCTCGGTGCGGGTTTTGCGGAACTGTGTCTAATAGCAAGGTACGGTTCAAGCTGTCGTGAGCTGTTGCTGCGTCTCGACTCTGTCAAATAGTGCATTGTTGACAAGTCGATGCATTGTCTTTTCTCATTTCTGCGTGTGTTACAGAATGTCAGGTCGATGTTGCATTGTTTGCATGCAACTTTTCACAGATGTGGATGCGCTCTTGGGGACTAAACTGTAAGGGCAGCTGACCTCAGGAACAACGGCACAAATAGCTTATTGTGTTTTTTTTCCCCTGATGAGAAAAACAATCGCTGGTAAAACCAGTATTCCTATTGTCTCCCCCCCCACAAATACGATAAAACGTTGGAAAAGCAAAATACACTGTTAAATTGCCTTGTGAATAGCTGTCAGGTTATTTGTGACTGGCTTGTGATTTAACTGTGTGTACTGGGATGTCTGTCCGCTGTGTCATAGGATCTCCAGTATGGATCCACTGACAGGCCTGCATTTCTAGTTTCCTGTGCCAGAAATGATACAGGCCCTATGTTTCTTTCATAAAGCTAAGAGTCAACTGAGCCATTAATATGCCATTCGTTTTTGCACAATGAATAGTACATCAGTGAATAAGCTGAAATCTCTGCTGTATGAGAAAATATAGGCCCTGCATTTTTTCCCCCTAAAGCTGAGATTTCAGCTTAGTCATTGATAGGCTTTTCATGAGTACAGCATGCATTATATAAAATCAAGCATATTTTCAAACATCAACCTATATTTTACACATAAGTAATTACACATTATACATACAACTAATTAAAGCTATTGAATGGTCTTAATATGGCTAATTTTGTGAGGAATTTCACATCCCTGTTGTTGAAGCATCTGATGGTGTGGGGGCTGATTTATTTGTTTATTTATTTTGTTTGCTCATCTTTCACTAACAGTCAGTAGCTGGTTTGCTTTATTTTGACAAGGCACACAGCAGATGAGTCATGTTCCTTTCTCTATTTTGTGTTTCTTTATTGTTGCTACAAATATCTAAATCACCACTTGAATGTCGAGCCCACAGTTTGGCTGACCAACTCCTGTCCCTTCCTCCTCAGTCCCAGCCGGGTTTTGGTTTGCTGTTCGACATTGATGGCGTTCTTGTCCGGGGAAAGATGCCAATCCCTGCTGCAAAAAAGGCGTTTGAGAAGTTGGTCAACTCTCAGGGACAGTTTGTGGTGCCAGTTGTTTTTGTCACAAATGCAGGGAATTGCCTCAGACAAACAAAAGCTGACCAGCTCTCTCACATTCTGGGAGTATCTGTGAGTATAATAGGCCTACTGGTGGCTTTATAATGCTACATTCCCATGGTAGCAGCATGAATTTGTCATGTATAAGTGAATCTGACACAAAGCTATTAAACTTAATTGCTTTTATGAAGGACATGCTAATGTGATGTCCCCTGATGCCTCAGTTTATTTACTCCTACTAATGCTTGATCTATTACCAGATTACCCAAGATCAGGTCATCATGTCCCATAGTCCACTGAGGATGTTCAAGAAGTACCATGAGAAGTGTGTGCTTGTGTCAGGACAAGGGCCAGTCCTGGACATTGCTAAAAAGTATCCTTGAGACTTGCCTTGTTTTTAGATTTTATGCAAATGTTTGATCTAATCTCGCATTGTCTTCAGTGGTGCTCTCTATTCATCCTCAACACTTTTCAGTTTGGGCTTTGAGAAGGTGGTCAGCGTTGATATGCTGAGGGAATCATTCCCACTGCTGGACATGGTGGATCACAACAGGAGACCCAAACTGCCGGTGAGATATAGTAACGTGATGCATAAGAGTAATACATTTCATAAAAATGCAGTTTTCTGTGTATAGTAAGACTCTATTTATATGGAAATATTTGACTGTAAACTATGCATGGTTTCTTTTCCTCTCTCCCAGTCTGCTCCTATTGGCAACTTTCCCAACATTGAAGGTAAACCTTGATACATGTGCTTCTAATTTCATGTTCATGTCTTTGCCTGTTGAGATCTGCACTGATTCAAAGTGTCTTTAAGATTTCTGAGAGATTTCACGTGTATCATCTAATTCCATATGCAGCCGTGGTTCTCTTTGGGGAACCCATCCGATGGGAGACCAACCTGCAGCTTATTATTGACATTCTGTTGACCAATGGGAACCTCAGCACTACCCACCACACTCAAATGTCGCCCCACCTCCCCCTGCTGGCCTGCAACATGGACCTCATGTGGATGGCTGAGGCCCAGTCTCCACGGTAACCTTTATGATTCAGTGCTGCCATTGAAATGTTTTGAAAAGATTTTTCAACAGCAGTGCAGTTTCATAGCTACACTACAAAATCAAAATAATAGTAACTGATCAACAAAAGCATAGTCTATAAAGCTGCTGAGAAAATGGATGAATCTTTCCCTCTGTCTGTGTGTTTCTCTCTCGTTTCATCTCAGGTTTGGCCACGGGACATTTCTTGTGTGCCTAGAGAACATTTATAAGAAGATAACAGGTAAAGAGCTGAAGTACGAGGCTCTAATGGGAAAACCCAGTGAACTGACCTACCATTTTGCAGAGTACCTCATCCGATGCCAGGCCATGGAGAAGCAATGGAAACTTCCCATCACCTCTCTTTATGCTATCGGGTAAGATACCAGGCACTTCTCTGTTTTGCATTTATAGCTGACATTAATCAGAAGCTGCAGACTCTAGACTAATGCTGATGGGGGTGGAGAGGCAATGTAACCCAGTACATCAAGTCAGCTGAATAATATGTTGCTGTCTTGTAAGCCCCATTCATCCAACCTCACTTGCAATGAGGGAAAACAGGGTGTGTATCTTCTCTAATAAATGTGGTGACTTAAAATAAAGTTCATATGATGGATGTAAAAGGTTTTGTTCATGGAGTAGCACAAGTTTGCTGTTCCTTTGACCATAGGCTGAGGGATGCAGCTCAGATTTTTTAAATCTCAAGGTAAATTGGTCTCAAGGTTATTTTTGGTCTGACATCACCAGACATCATCTTTAATAACATTTGGTAACACAAGAATTCTGCCAGTGAATCAATCATTTTTCATGGATTGCACTGTGCTCACATAACCATTGAATATTTTCAGCCAGATATGGAAGTGATCATGCTTGCACAGTGACAATATGTTGGGGTGCAGGAAATTGAAAATGTTTTCGGTCAAAAGTCTAGTTTTCACATATTTTCGCAATTTGAGTGGCTTAGATGCTGATTACTAATATGATTACAATTATATTATTTGAAAGAAAACAGTGGCACTCCCTTTTCCTTCTTGCAAGTGCGTTTCGACATCATTTGAGATCATTTTAGTTAAATGGATCAACAGTAAATACACACAAGCTTGCATGTCTCAGTGCCATGTAGGACTTGAGCACGTCTAATCCTTTGCGTACATCCTCACAGATGCACAGACACACAGACAGACACACTCCACCATCACATAGAGAACACATAGAGCTCAGCCCTTTCCAGTGACCTAATAGCCTCATCCCTTCTCCGTTATTAGTGATAACCTCATGACTGACATCTACGGCGCCAACCTATACAACCGCTACCTGGAGGAGAGAATTGCCAGAAAGAATCCCAAAACTGTTGCCAAGATGGTCGCCGCCACAGGCTCCACCACTGCCATGCCCCAGGAGGAGGAGATCGACAACACTTGGGAGAGTGAGCTCGCGCCACCCTCTGCTACTTCCTGTAAGTCCGTCCTCGTCTGCACAGGGGTTTACAACCCCAACACAGAGGTGCCCTCCGATGCCAACCACTGCATCAAAGAGACTGTGTTCCACGGGCACCGGGACTTTAGATTCGACCCCGCGCTGGTGGAGCCGGTCCACATTGTGCAGGATGTGGCGGGAGCTGTCGACCTCATATTTGAACAGGAGAAGTTTGTGCCTCAGTAGATTTTTCAGATGGTAGGTTTTGTGTGATCACAGAGGCCTGAGCACACAGTGGGTGGAGTTTCAACCGGGAAATGCCATTTAATACGTTAATCTGTAGGCGCCTAACACTGTGGACATTGTTTAACCACCTGACAGGGCATTGATGGAACATGGGTCTTCTTCAAAACTCATAATCAGTAAAATGGTCTTTAGATAAAATTAATTTTCATCTAACTGTTGTTAACTGTCAGCTGTTCTTTTCTACTGTCTTTGTGATACCTGTTTTTAAGAAATGAAACGTTTAATTACTGCCTTATTTGACAGTAGTATTTTCCTAGATTATGGCAGTGTTTTAGATTGTTATTACAAATTCTGAAATCATCCTATATTTATTATCCAGAAGTTATCAATGTTTTGTTTTTTTATTAAGTGTGTTCATAACATTTTACCTTTGTTCTCAAGGTGACTTTTATTATTACATTTTTATTCATTGTTTACCCATTTATCCTGATAATCTATGCATGAATATAATGAGAGTAATGTTGCTGTTAAAACACTTGTTTGCTGTCAAGAGTGCAATATTGTCCCTTACTCGTGCTGTCTGTCTGCATTTTGCCTACTTATCAGACCCTTGACATGTATTTGCACAGATCAAACCTTGTCCTCCTTGTTAAATGTTGCCATATCTTCCTGCCATAGAGAATATACCCATTGTTATTACAGTTACAATTTGTGTTTTATGCATTAGTATTTTGATTCCAAAAGCAAAAAAAAAAAAAAGTCTTAACTAGACATTTATATTTATATTGTAGACATAAATATAGCTTAAGATATTTTTTCATTGGAGGATTTACCATGCAATTCATCTTAATATTGCCCAAATCACATTAAGTTGCATTTTAAGAAAAAACAGAGAATGCCAATTGGCTACCTATATGAAGTGTGTAGAAACAAGAGTCTTGCGCTTCATGTAAAAACAAATGGTTCCTTTGAAAAAAAAAAAATAATAATAATAAATGAATCCACTATACTGTCTTCACCTCTTGTAGCCACATTTACTGTGACACTTTTTTCCCAACTTATCCAATTACTTAACAAAAATCACGGTGATATCTAGCTCCACTGTAACAGTAAAAGAGGTCTATTAAATGCACTCAGGTGTAAACACACATTTCTGTCCACCTGTAAAAGACATATTCACCTGGATTGGTGGGAATCTATAGGCATTCTTTGGATCACAATATTTCTCAAGTAGCTTTTATCTTTATGTTGTGCTTCTTGTGCAAGACATCCAGTATTTGTGGCAGTAGCTCCATGTTGAGAAGTGGTCTTTCTAGATCCTCTGTCCATGAAAGAGAATCAGAGTTCCCACTGACTTCTGATGTTGTACTCTGCAGCCTTTTCCTGTGTTTGGGCTTTAGCGATCGCAAAGAGCTGGCCTGAAATCCTGTATGTCTCTTATCAATGTCCAGAGTGAAAGTGGTCTTCCTGGCCAAGGTCAGGCCCCACATTAGCAGAATGATGAGTCCGCACAGCATCACCCCTATCACAGTGTTATAAATCCAGCCACCACAGCCCGGCTGGGCACAGGAGGAAAAGAAGTCGTCACTGAGTTCAGTGATGGCTGTCAGCGCCACTGAGCTCGGACTGGCACAGGTGGGCTCTCCGGAAACAAGAGCCCTGTTCCTCAGCAGCCAGTTCCTCAGGTACTGGATCTTACAGTCACAATGAAAGCGGTTCCCAGAGAAGAAGACCTTCCTCAGGCTCGTCAGTCTGTCAAACAGGCCTGGAGGAACTGTGGTGAGCTGGCTGTCCTGTATATGGAGCTCCACAGTGTCTGAGGGGAGATGAGGTTTCTCCATTCGGGTCAGGGAGCTGCAGTTGACGTGGAGCCCAGCAGGCAGCAGGCCTGAACAGAGGCAGGACTGAGCGAGACTGCGTGCACTGGATGTGGCTAAGAGAAAGAGGACTGCTAGGCCTGAACCGGGAAGCATCCTGCAGGATCAGGATCAAGGTTATTTTCAGTGTCCAAAAAAGATTTCTAATTTCTATTTTGTATAGTACTCAAGGAAGATATGATAGAACGCAGAGGAAATCTTCAGAACATGTTTACTATACAGCACTGAGTAACTCATCATACCAGCATATGCTAAAATCATTGGAACAGTTATTTGGCAAAAAGAGATAAATGCCATTCCTAAAAAAAAAAAAAAAAAAAAAAAGACCTGTTGG
>OMLB01044306.1:0-14514 GCA_900302555.1 Myripristis jacobus | reverse complement strand
CTTCAAGACTGTTGGAAAACCATTTCAGGTGACTACCTCATGAAGCTCATCGAGAGAATGCCAAGAGTGTGCAAAGCAGTAATCAAAGCAAAGGGTGGCTATTTTGAAGAATCTAAAATATAAAACATGTTTTGAGTTATTTCACAGTTGTTGTTTTTTACTACATGATTCCATTGGTGTTCATTTTATAGTTTTGATGCCTTCGGTGAGAATCTACAATGTAAATAGTCATGAAAATAAAGAAAAAACATTGAATGAGAAGGTGTGTCCAAACTTTTGACTGGTGGTGTATATATATATATATATATATATATATATATATATACACACACACACACACACATATATATATACATACACACACACACACTCAAGTTTGACTGTGGTCTACATATTGCTTATGATAATGTTTGTTGAGCTGTTTGTGATTTGAGCCTCTTTCTCCCACTCAGCATACACCACACTGTGAGACTGGGGCGTAGCTGAAGTAGCAAACAATCACAGGCTCTCTCATGCTGCCATCTAGTGTTTCCAGACAACCCTTCACCATCCCAGCTCTCCATCCTTCTCCATCTCTGTGTCTACTGGCCTCTAATGGGCTCCTCTCTCACATCATAGGTTAAACATAACTTTCAGAAATCCTTGTTACCCTGAAAACCATTATCATAGTCTACTACTCAGTGGGAAGAATGAACTTATCTAAAGTACTAGCAACACCCTGCATTACATTCATACATCTCATACATTAGGAACTGCCCAAGTGCAAACATGGACCCATTTACGATCCACTAAAACAGTGAGTTTAAAATGCCCTGCTCAAGAGCATATGGCACTAATAACAGAGGGAGGGCACAGTGTTACAGGGGAAAACATAGTTTCTTCCACATTATATTCTTCATTTGGGGTTTTGATGGTGGCAGTGGAGAGTGTTGTCTAATACGTCAGTCCATAGGTGTTCAGCTGGGGTCAAATGTGGTGTGAGACTCACCGCTCTGGTTTCGTACAAAACCATCCTCTGGATGCCGCCGATGACAGCTGCTGACTGAGGCATGACTGTGATGTCTTGAAATGTGCTCCAATCCGAGAGAAACAACGACAGGAGAGCTACAGAGAGTGGACGCAGGGACAAGGGAGAAGGGACATATGCAAATGGAGAAATACACGTTAGGAAAAGCAAAGGGCTGAGCAGAGACAGTTATGCGATCTCTTAGCACCTTATTAGGCCCTCAGCGTTACCTCAGATGGCTAACTACTCACCATTAGCTGCGTTAGCAATACACTTCCGGCCTGCTGACACTGTGCATCTCCTCACATAATCCAAATGACCGCTTACAGTTTTAGACCATTATAAAATACAATATTTACACACACTGTCAAACTAGTTTAGGCAAACGTAGATGAGCATGCAACACGGTGATGCGTTTGTTTCGGTCAGGTGACTGTCACGAACGGCTTCCTGGACTCAGCTGATACGGATCCTCGCAAAGTCAAAAAGCTCCAAGGAGCGGAAAACGCAATTGCTACTTGACAAGTAAACCACTTTGAAAGAGTAACGTTATTGATAACACTCCTGCGACTGCATCGCTGCTCTAGGGGCTGCTTAAACTGTTTGGAAACCTACATTAGTATTATAACACAACTTTACCCGTATGACACAGCTATAACATCACAAGTCCGCTACATAGATTTTGAGTTGTCCTTTCGCTCGCTTTAGTTTTCTGGTTTCTATGGTTACGGCACTTGACGTAGTCGGCTGTGTATATAGATAGTTAATGCTAGCTTACTGTCCACAAAACGTTTGTAGGAAGCTGTTTTAAACATTTATGATATCTTTATATGTTAAATATCTTTTGGACATTCATATATAACAATGTGAGAAACTTAAATTTCCAGTAAGCAGGCGCGGAGCTAACGTTTTTGCATATTCATAAAGGCAGTCCAGGTGGTCACTAAAGTGGTAGCTTAACGTTAGCACCGTAACCGTAAACTAAGTTATGGCGGTAAGAATAACTTAAGGTCAACTTCGCTAATTCTTTGTTGAGTTATAAATTAATTAGTTTTTATTTTATTTTACGTCCTGTGCGGAGCATTTGGAAAGACTGCAAATTACAGCTTAAAGAAGCTCATATGGACTGTTTCGTGGACAACCTAAATGAAGATGAGGCTGAAAGAGAGAGTCTCCTTGCTAAACCCACCTGCTTCATCATCGTGGGGAAACCGGTAACATGTCTTTTTCTCTCTCTCACACACAGAGAAGAAAATATAAAAACACAGCAATGTTAGCTAATTACACCATGCAGCTGCTGTGGCGTGTTTTACTTTAACCTTTAAATGACAGGTGACTCACTGAGTTCATTTGACAGGGCGTTGGAAAATCCACCTTGGCCAGAAAACTAGCCCAGTCCTGGAATTGCATCTTGATTGATGGTAAGTACAATTATTTTTTATATCCTATCCCATCATGATGTGCATGAAAAATGGTTGTGATACCTCTTAATATCTTCTGTTATTCCAGATACAGAACTGCTGAACACACACATCAAAAATGGAACAAAACAAGGCACTGAGGTGAGTATTAACTCCTACAACCACCACTTTGTTTAGTATCATATCCAGGTGGGGTGTCCTTCAGATCTGTACTTTATAGCCTAATGTGGCCTCTGAGTTGCCCTTTTCACCCATTTCAGCTCTTGGATATTTTATCTGAGGGGAAAAGTATACCAGAAGACATGGTGCTCCAGCTGATCATTGCCAGGCTTAACTCTCCAGATGTGGAGCACTATGGTAAATCAGCAAACTCAAAGTACACATATTATGCATGTAGAGTATATTTTCGTTCCATAACAGCACGGCTTTGTGGCATGTAATGCATTTCTAAAGAATGGATCATTCCTGTGACCAGCAACATAGGGCTTTGTCATTGCTTGTATGTGATGCGACATTGTGTTGTGGTGCAGGCTATGTACTGAGCTGCTTGCCCTTCATGTCAGAAGCATGTCTGAAGATACATGAGCAGATTGAGCTGATCAAAAACCTCAGGCTAACACCTGATTTCATCATCAACATCAAGGTTACCCACACTTACTATTAGAAGTGTTTTTCTAATTCCATGTCAGCTCTATTTACTTTGTTTTATTTGTTGTTTGCATGAGCCGTTCAAAGTTTTTGCATTTTATTCTTTTTAGGCCCATTTGCATTTTGAAAGTTTAGGTTTTGAAACTGTTGATTGTGCTAAAGTTTTGTCAAATTGTGTTGAGTGGGTTGCTTTTGACTGAAAACTTCCTATCTTGCACCAGTGTCCAGACAAGGACCTAATACAGAGATTGTCAGGTGCGAGGAAGCATCCTGAGACCGGCCAGTCGTACCTCAGGGAACAGTGGAGCATTGAAAAAGTGGACAAGAAGAAGAAAGAAGAGATAAGACAAGAGGATCCAGTGGAGGCTGAGGAGGAACAGGTACAGGAAAACCAACTGTCATCACTGGATGTAACCTTGCCTATGTCAAGAATTATTATATTTATTAATGCTATTAAAGCATCTACAGTTCTGAGGTCTCAGTATTTTCATCTGGGAGCTTACACATCAGAGATTCATCTGTTCATCACCTAACCCTAACCCTCGACCAGCTGATGGCCTGCTGGTGTGAGCTCCAGCTGTGGCTACTTTTCCTGCAGCTCGGCTGGATTTTTTTTTTTTTTTTTGCATTACACATTTCTCTGTGCTTCAAAATTCTTATGAAAGAATGTTGCTAACTTGCAGAGGCTTTGCTTCAAATTACTTGTATTCCTTAAGCTGTATTATTTTGCGACATCATATTGATTTGATTTAGTTAGTTGGTGGGCTTAACATTCAAAATTAAATACTCAACCTTGCGGTCATATCTGCACCTTTAACACCATCTGAGCCATGAAGCCGGTGATGTGTCAAATAAATAGCTTTTGATTACTTTTTTAAAATTTTTGGTTACAGGTTGGAGAGGAGGAACTCCAAAATAACATTATTAACCAAATGGTGTGGCTGCCCGAGAATTCCACTGAAAATACTTCTCTCAGGATCAGTATGTACAAGGAAACCACGCTGAGATCCCTGGAGGTCAGTTTCTTGGGGCAGCACAAATCCTAAACAAGTCCTTCATTAATTAAGAAATTAAACATTAAACCTGTATGACCGTACAGCGCCCCCATGAGTCCAATCAGTAATCTGTAAAGATACCTGGATTTGTGGTGCCATTCTCATGATAGTTGAATTTACAGTGTTGTACTTTGCTGTTTTAATTTTGATCTTTAAATGTTGCCCCACATCAGGTAAATCAGTGTAAGCGTTCAAATGCCAAGTGATAAGATGCATTCCCCATCCAGGTTTTATCAGAGCTAAACCAATGATGTGGTGACTTTGGGCTGTAAAAGTTAGACTGGTATAGTGTCACCATCAGATGAATCATGCTTAAGCTAAAAGGCAAGTTTTATCAAAATCAGACCAGTGGTGATGTTATTCATCCATCCATTTTTCATACCAGCATATTCCATTACAAGGTTATGGGTAGCTAGAAACTTTCCCTGGGCAGATTGCGTGTCCATCACAGGGCACGCAGACACACAGTGCAACACTCACACAAAAACAGTGGTGGCTGAGATGTGATCTGAGAGCTTCACTTTTGATGGATAGACCCATGTCAGATGGGTACAAATAGACCTTTTTCACAGCAGCCATGTTGACATGAGGTAGCAGATAAACATGGGTGTTTCTAATGACGTTAATGAAGATTGTGTTCAGGTCTAATAGAGCCAGGTTATTGATATTATTCATGCTGGCTCACTGGAAAGGCTCACTCTCATACAGTTAAGTGGTATGAAACCTTAATTAATGCCATTACTAATATCTGTGTTTAAATGGTTTTTTAATGTCAAATGATAAATGATAAATATTATATCATGGTCACAGAATGAAAAGTTTATTCAAGCCCTCACTGAGTCAGGGTGACTTAGATCAGGTTTGATTCAAATGCTGGTTGCTGATAGTGGTTAACTAAATTATTGCGGAGTAAGTTGTTTTACTACTCTTTCAGGATTATATGGTTGACCATGACCCTGTCTGCTTGTTTGAGCTGGATGGAAACAGCAGTCCTGAAGAGCTGCACTTGGTAATATTTAACATACTGAGTGTCAATAAGCTGGTTGCAGAGTGTGTGCTCAGTACAAATTAAATGATCTTGCATATGACATGTTGCTGAAATGTTTTTTCCCCCATAGTGAGTCTAGATTCATTACTGATTTATGGTTAGGGGCTGCAATGTTAAATATATAAATCCAGAAAACACCTAAAGTGTGTGTGTGTGTGTGTGTGTGTGTGTTTTTGCATATGCTTGTGCTCATATACAGTTACTTAAGAATTTTCCTTGTTGATTACTTTGTCTGTAGTCTATTTTGTCCCGCCTGTCATCTATGGCAGTGAAGCATGTTTCTGTTCCTGTCCGCCTCAATCTGAATGATGATGAAGAACTGCCAGACGTGTCTGACATGGTGTGTCACTTTACCTCTCCTGACGTAAAATTCCACTCCTGATTAGACTCGAAATAGTCCCATGCGAAGCCTCTGTCTCTTTCAGGAGGAGCATCTGAGAGCTATGTCCTCTGCTAAGGCAGTGGCCCCTGGCTTCAGGTGGAGAAGGAGCCGCTGGGGCAGTACCTGTCCTGTTGCTTTGAAAGAAGCCATTATTATTCAGGGCAAGCCTGAATTATGTGTGGGGTGAGTGATCTGTGGTGGGGTTTGGTCAGGCCAGGACTCACCAGTGGTTTAAAGTAAAATGAGTTGAAAGAATTTACTTTATTAACCTATTCCTATGTCAACCTCTATGCAGCTTCCAGGACAAAATATATGTCCTGTCATCTGAGGAGGCCTATCAGAAGTTCCTTTTAAACCCCCGGCGGTACTTGGTTCCTCCAATGCCCAGACCCCCATGCAAGGTCTCTATCATTGGTCCCCCACAGTCAGGCAAGAGCACCCTATGTAAACTTCTAGCCCAGCACTATGGAGCAATGGTGATTGATGTAGAGGAGCTGATACAGCCACTGATGGCCAAACTTGAGCAAGAGAGGCTGGACAAAATAAAAGGAGACACAACCCAGACTGCTATTGGGAAAATCAAGATGAAGATGGAGATGGAGATTGGTAACACGCGTAATTTGGGTAAGCTGAGCTTGGTGCAGATTGATTTTTTGTGTGTGCTGTTTACCCTAGACTCATTATGTTATATATATTTTTTACAAACAGAAGAATGCAACAGACTGACTATCCAACATAAGTGTAATACAATGGTGCTTTCTACCAACAAAAAATTATTTTATGTGTTTTGGCATAACAACTTTATCAGAGCATCATAACAATAAGGCCAAGACACCCCTTTTATCATATCAATGTAATGAAAAGAAAGGAAAGGCACAAAGGATGTAGTAGGTCTAAATAAATGGGAAGATAAAAGTAGACTGTAGAAGTTAGTAGTAATATAAATTTGTGGACAAAATAATAATTACAATAATAATATGTACACAAAATAAATAAATAGGCAACAAAAAATGATGTACATATGAAGACCAAGAATAAAAGACAAATCCGGCTGCCTCCTGAGCATGTTGGACTTAAACAGCAACCTTTTTGCTACACTTCTTTTTGTCTGCAGAAGACCAAGACCAAGCTGATGCAGAAGACAGCACACATCATAACAACATCAAAATAGAAGGTCAGAATTGATTTATAATCTCTTCCAGATGGTAGCCTGGAGGGGATATTACATTTGGTATTAGGCTGGTAGGTGTTAGGTTTTATTACAGTTTTTAGTTTGGAGGTTGCACATTAAAAGCCCATATTTTCTGTTCTGTTAAAATACCCTCTTTGACATACACAGAAACGCACACATTACACACTTATGCAATCAATCGGTATTTTACAGGACTTTGCATGGTTTTCTTGTACCATATATGTTATCCCTTGATACTGATGTGATATTCTGCTACCTGATCGTCCTTCAGTTTTGGTCTCTATGTAGCTTCTGTAACATTTTCCCACTGGCCAGCATCAGTGCATCAGCATGCAATACTGTTTTCCATGTTCAGTGACAGAGGATCACCCAGAGGTGAAAGCGATGGTGCTTAATGCATTGAGACAAGCCAAAGAAGTGAATCCAGCAGCCCCTTCTGAGCTGTATGCTGAGGTATTGGAAAAGCATGTAAAAGAGGTATGCCAAATATCTGAAGCATATTGGCTACATTTACAAGCTTAATGAGTGTAAGCATGAGTGTGTATGCATACACATTGATATAGAGGTATTATGTAGGATAATCAAGGATTACATTGACATACTTTTTCATACCCTGGGTACAGTCACATTCTACTTAGCCATGATACTAAGGCATTAAGGTGTTTACTAAAACATCCTAAAGCTTCACTCTTGTTAGAATATTAATAATGGATAGAAAAATTATGATTATCCTCTATACAAAGAGCTTTTGTGTTATAAATAATGTATAGCAAAAATATTATAGAGATTATATTAAGAACTTTATTCTTATAATGTAAATAATATACAGTGAAAGATTGTTGTAGATTATATACAGTATACAAAGAGTTTTATTGTTGTCATAACATAAATAATATATAGAAAAAGATACTTATACTGTGTATCAAGAGCTTGTTCTGCATAGCACACTAAGTGAAATATGAGCTCGTATCTAGAATACTCATGAATAACACATATATTGACTGCCTGAGACCTTCCAACATTGCCACACTAGCCAGAGAAATCTGAATAAAAAATTAAGGCTCAGCCAGGAATGTTGCTAATGCAATTGGTGTCACAGATTGAAGAGGCAGATAGGGATGTGGAGGGAAGAACTGGCTGGGTGCTTGACAACTTCCCTAAGAACTTCTCCCAACTGGATGGGATAATGCAGTCCACTAATGGGATCCTGCCAGACATCCTCTTCTGCCTCAAAGACAGTGACGGTAGGCGATGTTTAAACAAGCACTACAAACCCATCAATGTCACTGTGGCATATGTGCACATGGGATGTCTTTTCAGTATTCATGCCTACTGTACTGTATTTCTGTATGCTCCCTGTTATGCCCTCACATTCCCTTTAACACTGGTGGAATACTGATGTGAACTGTATTTCTATACAGGAAGGACAGTGCTGAGGAGACTCTATGAGATGAACAAGGACTCTGTGGACAAAGCCATAAAAAAGAGGCTGCAGGAGGAAAAATCTAAGAAAGAGATGCAGGCCTTGTTGTGAGTGAGCCTAAAATGATGTTGCAGAATCTTACTGTTTATTAAAACCAAGCCGGATTTATAAAGCCAGAGTCATCATAGATTTTCTGCTTTGTTTCTTTCAATGTTAGAAATCGTAAGGAGCAGGAATCAGAGGTTTTGGCCAGACCAGGGGAACTGCAGGCTAAACTAGATACGGTTGCTGAAGAGAGTGATGGTTTGTTCCTTTGTCCTGTCTTTGCATTTATTAATGTACAATAAAACAACCTAAACTCCTTATAAATGTCTCCCTGAGCCTGTAAGACTTGATCCGCATCCTTTTTACTACAATAATCCTTTTTGTCCACAGAAAACCAAGACCAATCTGACACAGATGACAGAACGCAGCCTGTAAACACGGAAATCAAAGGTAAGACTTGATTTACTTGGATTTTCTCATACAAAAAATCAAGTCAGGATGAGACACTTCATTCCACCATAATGATCCACCATCAAATTTCATTATGGTGCATAGAAAGCGAGAAAACAGTTTTAAACATATCATGTTTGTTCTTTCTTGAGATTTTATGCTTGTGACATTTTAATCTTCTCTATGAATCTCCACACCCATGATTCTTGACACAGTTTTCACAATTATATCTTGTATTCAGAAAGAGCTATATGTCATTGCCACAAAGGCAGCATGTGATTGAAAATAACCTGTACTTGTTTCTCTCTTTACACTCATATGAAAGATATGGTACCACCTGATAAGTGGAAGTTTGGTTATCCAGATGTGCCAGAAATGAATCACTATAAAGAGCAGCTGAAACAGTATGCAACAGAAATGGAGAGTTTGGTGTACAGCAACTACTCAGTACTGGACATTGGTGGCAAGAGCCCTGAGGACCTGCTGAAAGAGATGATCCACCTGATGGAGAGTGAGTGTAACTATACTTATGTGCACATTGTAATATGTGTGTGTGTGTGGGTGTGGGTGTGTGTGCACGCTTACGCTCAGATGCACGCATAGAACTTGAGTTACTGAGTACCAGTAAATCACAACAACAAGATTTCAGTCTTCAGGGACTCATAAACCAATCATTTATAAGTTATATTCCAAACAACTCCTCTCAAAATATTGGACATCAGCTGTAACTGATTGTAGGCTAAACTGATCCATGTGATAGATGATCTTCAGGCAAATACTGCAAGGCATGGGCCTACTTTTTCTTAAACCTTCCACATTTAATGTTTGTTGTTGAAAACTGCTGTAATATTGTCCTGCATAGTTCACTGTACGTTTTTTTTTCTCTACGTGTTTTCAGGATTTATAGATTTAACGTTGCATCTTGACTAAGAGTCTCTTAATACAGGCCTATACACACAGTTACATTTGTTATTCTTCTGTCTGGATACAAATACAAACAAAGGCTGCTTGCCCATTGTTTTCCTTCCACATGGAACATCTATAAAACCTTAAAAATAGAACACCAACCAGAAGCCTTGTTTGGGTGAAAAAAACAACCCAAACTGTGTGTATGTTCATCAGAGCCATTCAAGTATGTGTCCTGGGAGCTGTCGGGAACGGACTTGGATGAGGAAGAAGAGGATTGTCAGGCTCTGGCAGAATTGGAGAGAGCCGAGAAAGGCAAAGAGGATGATAATGCAGCAGATGGAGAGAATGAAGTCAGTAAATAGAGATTTTATTTTTTCCACTCCTCAAACATCAGTCAAAACATTTCACACTGCATTCTCTGCACTCGTGTAAAGGGAGGCACCAAGGGCCCCAAAGCCAGCTATTCCACAGTACCAGTTTCAGCCTTAGGCAGTCATTCAAGGTTTTTGAGTTTTATTTTACATTATTAAACTTTAGGGAAGGTTGCAGCCTCTTTTCCTCCCTTACATTCTTACACACATCTTACTGCTATCCTGTCATAAAAGAACTGTATGAAAATACCAGTCATTGAGACACCCTGCTGGCCTACTGTACAGAGTGCATACCACATACTACTGGGGTTAACTTAGCCACAGTGGCCTGGGCTTGAATCTCGCCAGAGCCCTTTGCTGCATGTCATCCCCTCGCTCTTCCCTGCCTTTCCTGTCTCTCCACTGTGCCTGTTTAAGAAAGCAGAAATGCTGCCCCAAAAAGTCTTTTAAAGAAGAAAATGTCTGTCACACTTTTTGTTGTTTTCCTGTTTTCCTTTAATGACATCAGGAGGACACAACCCCTGAAAGATTATTGGGCGACACTCGTCACTTCTGCCCCATAGCCTTAAAAGACCATGACGTCCTGCGGCCCTGTACAGACAAAATTGCAGCCAAGTACCGTGAGAAGGCCTATTACTTCTCCAGCTTAGAGGCCAGAGACTGCTTCCTTCAAAACCCAGCAGAATTTGTCACACAGACAGAGCCTATTAAGGTATGTGTTAATATGAGACGCAATTAGAGAGACATTTAGAAGGAGTGATCACTAACGTGTTCTCTATCCTCTTCGATTAAGCCCCCTGCCCTGAGGGTGTTTTTGCTTGGCACCCGTGGGTCAGGCAAGACTACTCATGGTGAGTGGCTAGCCCAGCAGCTGGGCATCTTCCACATTCAGTTCAGGAATCGTCTTCAAGAGCTTATCGTGGCCAAGACACAGAGCCAAGTGCCCCATGCAGATGAGGTGCAACCTCCAGAGGAGACTCCTGAAGAGCTGGAGGCACTGATACATGAAGCCAAGGGCGAGGACGAGGGGGAGACAGAGAGCGCTCCTGTCAGTGAACATGACATGGTGGCAGAGGTCAGCTTTTCAATAATAAGCATTCTCTGTAGCTGAGATCCCATCTGAGTTGTTTTTTTATACAGATTGAAATTCCTCCGGAAAAATCACTGTATCAGTTACTGAAATTAAATGAATAGTGATAGAGAGGATGTCTTACAAATAATGATGCTGTTTAGCACAACCTCCCAGATTTCATATATACTGTTGCTTCCATGTATAAGATAGTTATTTGTGTGTGCACATGTGCGCATGTGTGTGCACGTGGTTGTATGTGTGTATTCAGAAGGAAGTGGTGCTGACCGATCAAGAAGAGGCCATCAAAGCCTACCTGTCCGAGGGAGATCCCCTGCCTCCAGATATCCTGGATATTGTACTGGCGCCATATTGGAAACAGGAGCCATACAAGTGCCTATACACACACATTTTTTTTTTTATTCATTCATTTATTTATTTATTTATTGCAAATGCACACATACACAGTCACACATATTTTTGATTAATGCACTTTTATTAAGTGTTTTATCCAGCATTTTTGTTGTAGTCTGTGTTGTTTTTTTATTTATACCTGACTTCACAGCAAATTTGTTGACCCAAACATGCATCTTAGGTCCACTGGTTTTATCCTGGAGGGCTTCCCTCAGAATGCTGATGAGGTGCAGTACATGGTGGAGCAGCAGCTCTTCCCTGATGTTGCGGTGATCATGGTGGTGGATGCCACAGACATCGTGAGCCGCCTGCTGCAGCGTCACCTGGAAGTCTGGCAGGAACGCCACAACCGCCGCGAAGCACAGAAAAAACTCATCAGTGACTTACGTCAGAAGATTCGGGTGAGCAAGTGACCGCAGTGATTTCCTACGGCCTTCATTACCAAGTGTGTTTCCTCGTGCCTAACCTGAAAAAAATCCTCTGTGTTCCCTTTTATTTGTCCCATTCTTTTTTTCTGCTTTATTTCAGAAAGAATTACAGATTACAGATTTACCCTATTTTATATCAGTGTTGTCCTAGTTCACTGACTACTTCCTAGCTCCCTATTTCCATTGGTTAACAAGCATATTACATATATAGAGAGAAGCACAGCTTATGCAGCAGTGCATGTTATAATTTTGCGTTTGTGTTGTATTAGTATATGATGACTTTTACAATCAACAAAGTAGTCCAGGCACAAGGATTATGAGAGAAAATTTACAATTAATGCATAAATGTTCATAGGTAAAGTGAGATTCACACAGTAATTTAATTGTTACTTTTGTTTATCAATTAGATATACAAAGAACATGCATGATGTGAAGAAAGTGTTATAGCAGGTTTTACCTGAGTGAAGTGCATATGGCATCTTGATGACCATGACACCTTGATAATAAACACTGTGATAAAGATTAGACAAACAGGCAAAGAGAGAAAGACCCCCCCCACACTTAATTCTGAACTTTAAGATAACAAGACTATAAATCCCTGTGGTACAGGACAAAAACATTGCCAAGAGAAGGGCAGACTTCATGGCAGAGGAAGCCAATAAATCCTCCAGAACAAAGGTAAACAACATCATCATAAAACAATATCATCCCCACTCCATCACCATTTCCTTTCTATTACGCAACCATCTGACCCTATCTGCAATCATTTTACCCATCAGATAACAAGTAGTGAGGATGAAGATGATGAGGAAGAAGACGAAGCAGCAGACAACATGGAGGAGAAGTGGCAGGCCATACTGGAGGAGGAGTTCCCCCCTGAAGAGGACAGTGATGACATGGAGAGTGAGGAGACTGAGGAGGCAGCTGTTGAGAGGCTGGAGATGGAGATAAGAGAACGTTTTGAAACAGATGAAAACAGCCTCACCAATGTGATGGTACAGTATCCTTATTTCACATTCACATTCTGGTTAGTGAAGTGGCAGTTTTACTTTAGCTTTTAATACCAGTCTGACAAGAATCAGCAACAGGCTAATGACAGAGGCCAAAATCCTTCTTATTGTAATAGATAGATAGATAGATAGGTAGATAGATAGATAGATAAAATTGTAATTCCATGCTTTACGTTCTGCTATAATCAGGATCTCCTGAGTGAAGAAAACATCCCCAAAGTGTTAATCACTGCCTCCCGTAAGCCACGGATTGTGCGTTCCCAACTGCTCCGGAATATCCAGCCACTGCTGACCAACAGGGAATCGCTCTTCCAACAATGCCGACCCATCAGTCACAGCCTGGCCCGTAAGCTCCTACAGTCCTCCTACAAGTTCCACAGTGCCTTTGGCTACTGGGACCCCATTCAGGTGAACATGACTCAGGAGTGATGGTGTCCTTCTTTCTTAGAATCTACTGGATAAAGCCATTTCGAATGAAAGATGGTGCCAGTGGAGCTGGAATATCTAGCACATACAGTGTTATATTTTACCTTGGACATCACATTGTAAATATTTTTCTGCTTTCCCCCTCCCTCTCTCTTTCTCTCTTGTCTCTTTTTTACTCTGTCTAGTACACAGAGGGGGACTTGATACAGCCACTGCATGGGCCAGTGAATGCCACGTACCCTCTTCTTTTGAACCAGTATATCTACTTCTTTGCATCCAAGGACACCTGCAATACCTTCATGCTCAACCCTGTGAAGTACCTTAAGCAGAGCAAGCCCAACCCCTCCTTCCCCATTAAACTGGCTGTCACCGGACCACCCAAATCTGGAAAAACTACTGGTCAGATTCAAATGGCTCAAACATGATCCAGTTATTGTTTAAAAAGAGATGTATGATGATGTGTATATTAGTGTTTCTATCAGTCCTCACTATACTTGTTTCCATCACACTCTCCTATCTTTCTCTCATACTTTGCTCTGTCATCACCTATCACCTTTATCTTTCCAGTGGCTCACATGTTTGCTCAGAAGTACGGCTTGGCACGGCTGTCCATTGGGTGTGTTATACGCATGGTTCTGAACACGCAGGAGCACACGGAGCTGGCTGTCCAGCTGAAGCAGCGTCTCGCCAAGGGCCTCACTGTACCCGATGAGCTGGCAGTTCAGTGTCTGGAGGTTGTGCTCATGAGCTTGGTCTGCAGCACCAGAGGGTAAGGCTGGAGGTCCAGTGGGGACCAGTTGTGGTGATAGAAGACTTAGGAGGGCGTAAAATTAAATTAAAGAGCTCTTAAAATTATGTATTTTTTGATGTGTTGTTTGCCTGGTGAGACACTGATTCAATCACACAGGCTTATAGTCTGAGCGCTTAGTAGTTGTCATTATAAGTCTTAATTTTAACTTGATGTAACATTTCATCATAAGTCTTAATTTTAATTTAATGTAACAGATGATTGAAAATTTTCGGTGTGCCTGAATCTCTTTCCTCCAAATCTTCTATTTGCATTTGGCTAGAGGAACAAGTTTGGTGTTGAGAGTTAATTACTTTGGCAAGTCATATCGGAGTTGGGAGAAATCACAGACTGAATTTAGAGTCTAGAACTTGCCTGATAAAAAAGAGTCTGAAAATGTTGCAGCTGCTTAAAACTGTAATTATTTCAA
>OMLB01044303.1:0-14144 GCA_900302555.1 Myripristis jacobus | reverse complement strand
GACACACTTGAGAATAAACAAAACTAATACAAAAAGTAGTCACTAATTGATAATTAAGTATTAATAATAAAGTTAACATGGTCTCTTTTTCAGTTTTCGACCCTCAGAGAATAAATCAGAAATGCAAGGGGAATCCTTAAATGAACAATCAGCACATCATCACTGCATTGCCTGGTATTTATTATTCATATGCAGTTCTTCATCTCTGTGTATAGAAAATAGATTCAACCAACATATTTTTTTCACTGGTGTAAATTGGCTTAGCAAGGCTCTCCAGGTGATTTCTCTCTGTTACTCATTAACCTGCAGCTGATCCACTGAGGATAGGCTGAAGCTTGGTTACTTCTGTCCCAGTTTGACTATGAATACATACCATTGGTCTTATCGTATGAGTAAAAACACACTCTCACATAAATACATCCGCACAGAGTGTATTTTTGTTCTTTTCTAAGACACTTTTTGTGGCAGTTAACTGTCACCAGAGCTGATGAGGCTACAAAACAAACAAACAAAAAATGGCTGTGTTGCATTACACTGTCACGGGGCATACAGATGAATGGGTCACTTTAAGATGCACTGTCAGCCACCAGGCAGCAGGCAGCGTGGGTCAAGGGCCCCTTCCCTTTACATCTTGGCTGGCACTCAGTGAAAAGCTGACAGAAAAAGTGCGTGCAAATGACAGGTCAAAAACTTCGCATATTAATCTTCCCTCCCTCCTTCCTCCATCTCTACCCCTGTTTTTCTCTCTCTTGCCCATTTTTTCTTTGTCTTTTCTCATGCGCTCAGGTATCACCTTATTATTAGGAAACTTAACATAAGAAAAGCTTCGTTTTTTTTTTAATTAAAAAAGTAGGCTAACCCATACCTGAACAAATGTGAAGAAATGCCAGTAGGTATGAAATTCCCATAAAACAGGCAGGCATCATTCCAGAGCAGCTGATAGTCCACAGTATAATGTGCTTTGTATGCCCCTCTAAAACACAACTTCTACTGCAGGGCGCTGATGGGGATGTCAGGGTGGAGGAGAGTCCCCGAACAACTCCGCAAGCAATAACACCGATAATAACACTCCTCGGATTGCTGTTTCCTAATTTATCTTTAAGTTCAAACTAGTCGGAGGCATCATCGCGATTTATTCAAGAAATACTCCACTTAACGCCACTTGGATCTTCTCTGGTCCTGTCGAACTCCTCACTTCCAAATGCTGATAACTTAACGGGATTCATCGGTAATCAGATGGTCTTTCTTTCCACTTCAGAGAAGTTTTCCGAGCCTGGAGTAGAAAGCATGAATCCAAAAAGCGTGGAAGCGTCCACTCACTCCAGTCACTTTAATGATTTAAATGTGTAGTTTTCCCCCTTTGCGCCGACCTGGTTTCGTGGGGCTGGCGCTGGTTGGACGAGGCGCCGTGCGTCCTTGCGCTCGTGTTGGTGTGGTTTTGCTAGCCAGTTGGAGGGTTTTTCTGTTGTGCTGTGGAGATTCCTACATGTCAGGCACCATAACCAAAGAAGGCTGCACTCAAAGCGCGATCAAGACAACCGCTGGGCTTTTGCATGAAGGCAGTCTCTCAGGATACTACATCCTGTTCAAACATTTTTAGAAAGATATTGTACAGATAGGCTGCTACAGCAAAATTGCATGTCTCTGTTGAAATATTACAGGGACATTATAGAGACAGCAGATTTGAAATACCTCAGGATAATATACCATCACAGACACACTCTAAGTCCCTATAACTGGGCCTCTAGTTACTGCAAACTTTTCATTCATAATAAGAACAGTCCTCCTTAACAGCATGAGGATGCATGACTCAGTACAACTGATTAGCCTCAATTGGCCGCATATGCAAGAATATTAAATATTGCATATTAAAATAAATAAATAAAAGGGCACCACCTCCCACAGCATGTCTGTAATATTCCATAGGCTTCTGCTCCACTTAATGACCTTGACTATGGTTTATGATAACCCACTTCTCATTTCCTATAGTATATCTGCAGTATTTGCACTTTTACTGTGGTTTTTTTTATGTTGAAAAGTAAAAGAGAATCAAGTCGGTACACTTGGGAAAATGTTGCCACATAATCCAATTAGAATGTGCCTTTAAGTAGATAAGTGGCAGAAGTGTTGCACTTCTGCCAAAGATTATACTGAGAGGACATGAATCTTTTAAAAAAAAAACTGACCCAATCTCTCAACACACCACAGGAAAACTAGATGGCATTTCTACATGCATCATGAATTTAACTGCTGAATATGTCAGCTGATGCAGAGTTCTGGATATCAAACAGATTGACCTATTAAATAAATGTAGGCTATCCCGCGCAATAAATGTGCATTTAAATGGAGAGTTATTTGAGAAGAAGAAAGCTTGGGTTGCGTCTGTTTAACAGTTCATATGGCTGTACAGTAAGCTACCTCTGACCTGTTAAAAGTAATTTCCACTGCGGTTATCTGAGCAGCTCAAGCACTCCCTCTGCTGGCTACAGAACTGAAGTACAGTCTTGCACAAAGCGAAGCACTCATTGAACAATAAGGGCAAATCTCTCCAGTATAGGAACTGCATTAATATTCGATCAAATAGACTGCTGCATAAAGTGGTCTGTGCAGTTTTTGGTTAATATCAATTATCAAATGATTAGTTGTCAAAATCACTCCTTTCACCTATATGACCTCCAATAAAAATTAAATTAGTATATTATATTATATTATACTATTAAAACAATCTATTCCAGTACACTATATTACATTTTGTTAGTGCACAGAGTATGATTTTATTATCCCTTGTATTGATAATACTACTATAATCCATAATAATATTGTAGTAAATAGCAGATAGTTGATTTAAAAGGTGAGCTACTTAAGTTATTAGTCGATAATACTATTATTAGTAGATAAAATTTTTACTACAACTACTAATACATACATATGTCATTGTGTGCACATCAGTATATACACAGTTCATTTGGGACATTTTAAATGCCATGCAAAATACACATTGTAGAAATAACAACACTACATCTAATTTAAACAAATGTTATTAGCGATGATGGATTTCTGTCTAATTTCAACCATCATGTACATCATAGACATATCATGCTATTAACCTCTTGACCTAATCCCAATAGTTTTGTTTTTGTTTGTTTTTTTCCTTTGTAAGTCCTTTCCATTAATATCACCGGGTATTCAGTGTGAATTATTGTCTACTAGGCCTGCAATGGACTGGCAATCTGACCAGGCTCTTTCTTTGCCATTAGGATAGGCTCCAGTGCCTGGGAGACCTTGAATAGCAATGGTAGAGACAGACAACAAAACGATGAATGAATAAATTAATGAATGAATATGTTAAGTATCTCACCTATCAAATCAACCATCTGCTATTTACAGATATTAGATTAGATTCGATTCATGTTGAAATAAATATTAGTGCATTCATTCCTTCAGTTAAATGTCTATGCTATACAGTTGCTATAGTTGCTCTGAAGATTATGGATTTAATGTGCATCTCTCTCTCTCTCTCTCTCTCTCTCTCTCTCTCTCACACACACACACACACACACACACACACACACACATGCACCACATAATCAGGAGTTATGTTCTTGGCATAATGAGTCACCTCAAACTGAACAAAGTCAAGTTTACTTACTCAGCTCTCCCTGCCCCTTTTGCCTCAAATCCCTTAATTACCCATTGTAGACCACTGGTGGCTCTGCTGCATGGAGCCAGCTCTCTGAGCCGAGCCATCTCTGCAAAGGACAGCGGAATACACTGTGGCCAGTAAAATATGAGAAATCACGGCCTCACCACAGGCGCATTTCTTCCTTTACATAACATCAACTCAGTGTTTCCATTCTTTTAACGCATTTACCCCCTAGACCCACCCTGCTCTCTTTCCTCTCTTTTTTCTTTATTTGTTTTCCCCACTTTGTCTTTCCCTGTACAACATGTTGGCCACAATACAATTGCATCCACATGTATAGAGCTGTCTTATTGCATTACACAGGATATTGTATAGAGCCCGTCATTTTTCTCTCCATATCCCATTTATTTACCAGATTTGCTATTTTGTACAATTTTCATGCTTACAGAAGGTACAGAAGGTAGTCTCTTTCTGTTACCATTTGCTTTGTTCCCATTGCTCTCTGGAGCCTCTCATTCATCCCTATATGATTTTCCTGCAGCCTGATTGGCTGAAACTGAATGCATACATTAGTCACAACATGGTATGGTATTGGACATGTAATTGCTGTTCTGTTAGAGTCTAATTTCATGAATACAATAAGAATCAGTTGGCTGCCACCGCTGCAGTATCACTATAGAGGAAATAGAGGATGTGGAGGTTCACAATGAAGATAATTTTATGCATGTGTGGCCTCAAACATAACAACAGGTGCAGCACAGACAGCTGAGTGAAGGGTTCATAATTTCTACTGCACATGTGACAACTAGTCGCAATCCAATGCATCTCCAAGATGAATATTTCCAGGAACAGATGGTGGAAAATGGGCGCAACGACATGCATGTCCTCATGGCAACACAGCATATAAACCGGTAAGGATTCCAAGAAGATAATGCTAAGTATGGATACGTTTTCTTCTTCTTTCTGTAGACTCCAGCCAAAAGTTGCTTCTGAGCCAGAGAAAATAGCTTCACAAAGCAAAAGCCACAATCTCCAAACTATTAATGGAGGACCACATAATTTGGGATCTCAGCAGGCATTGTCAGCAACAAACTTGGCTGACTTTAACCCTGATTACTCGCCATTTGCTCTTTTTCCAGCTATGCATTTTAGTGACATCTTCCACATGAGAAAAACCAACAAAATCAAAATCAACACCATAAAAACTAGAAATGGAATTATTACACTTTACCCACAATCTGCAGTGAAGGACCTCTGAAATTCATTATCTGTCAGTATGGATTTGAGAAATTGGTGGATGTTTTCATACATATTATGATTGTAGAGCATCCCTTGAAGATACATATATAGTATATATCTATATAGCTGTGCATGTCACACAGACTCTGACTGTGGCAGCATCAGCTGCTCCTTTTTATTACCCTATTTTTCACATTAGAAGTTTTATTCTTTATGCTTATCCTATACTCTTTCCACTTCTGTAACAGTGCATCGTCTGGCTCTTTCATTGTCTTCCGCTTGTTTATTTTTTTTTCTTTGCCCATTTGTCAGAGCCTCTTACAGCACACAGTGCTGCAGTTGCTCAGGGTCATGCAACACATTCAATATGACAGACAACCTTTGTATTCACTATGCACAGCACTCTTCTTCCAAATTGACAATCTGGCAGCAACCACCATGGTCCTATCAGTCGTTCAGACTGCTAGACATCCTCTCAGCCTCCCTCGATTTCACTTTCATTTTTTTTAATAGTCTGGGAAGAGTCCAAGAATGAAAGAAAAATAGACTTCTTATCTTGAGAGAGAAAACTGAAAGATCAAGAGTCCTTCTTTCTACCATTAGCTCTGCATAGAACACATCGGATGTAAACTCTGAGGCTCACATTCAGCACCCATGAAAGAAAAAAAGTCCTTAAAGTGCCATTAGACATAAAAGTGAAAAAAAAAAAAACATTTTCTATAGCCATGTGAAATATCTTCTCGATATTAAACTCAATCTCTCCAAGGTGTCTTACACTGTCAGGACTGCGCCATATATAAGCAATGGTTTGTTATCCTCTAAAAGTCATAAGGGCTAGGAAGAGAGGAACTTTTAAACATTTGGCACTTCCCCGTGACAAAGCCCTTGCCATAAAAATTCTGTCAACGGAAAGGGGGAGGGGATTGAGTTGCATTGGCTTTGTATGGAGCACTTCAGGTCTACAGCTGCTGAACTGGCATTAACTGGTATTACAGTCTTATGTCAGCAAAAGGAAACATAGTCCTTTACCGAGGGATTTGAATCAATTGTGACTTTAAATGTATCAATCCAGAATCAGCACAATCTGGATTGCCAGGATACTGGCTGTGGGCTTTGTGTGGGTTTAGACCCTGCTTTGCAGCCATTTTTACAAGATGACATCCAGGCAAAAAACATGGACAGAATGACAAAAAAATAAGGCTGGTTTGGCCTTTTGAACATTTATTAGATAATGTGCAAGTGTATGCTTTCCCTTAAACATATGCAAAGATACCCCACTGCCTAATGTATTACTAAGGCCTAGTGACAGAATAGTATCAGTGTGACTGGCACTTAACTATAACAGGAGCATGTATGAACAATCATAGCAATGTGTTGGGTGAGTCACACTAGGAGCCATGAGGGTGTGAACACGCTTAGTTCATCAACAGGTCATCATAGGTCTACATCAGAAAAGAACAGAAGGTATTGGATGCTCAGCTTTTTTTATAGTGGATATTTTATAGTGGCAGTGACAGTTTTTTTAACCTATGTGCGGCCTGTAGCTCTATTTGAAACACTATGGCATGTACTTGTTCCTTTCGTTTTTTTGTTTTTTTTTACAATTTCACTTGGGCTTTTGTGGACAAATGAGTGCCTTGGACTTGTGTTTTTGATCTTCCTGGGATGTTTCTGGTTTTCTTTCATTTGTGCAGGTTCACCGTAAGTAAAGTATTTCCAATCACATTTCATTTCAGCCGCTTGTGAGGGAAGAATTTAGATCATAAAAGAACTTTCCTGCAGACACTGACTCTTCAGTGCATATTTCCACAGGCTCAAAATGAAACACTAAATGCAGTTCAAAATACTGCAGAATTTTCCAAAGACTTCTATTCCAGTTTATTATCCTCGGGATTATAGAGGATAATGAGTTATATTGTGTATAACCTTAAAAAAAGACAAGACTATTAAAAAAGACTATTCTACAACTATTTTGTAAGCAAATTAACTAGTTTTACTTCAGAACTGTATGATATCCTGTCTGCAAATGACTGCATTTAATCTTTTGAGATGTGACACAGTCTTCCAATAACAGCATGCATGGCCATGGACACAAACAACACACTGAACCACCATCACTCACTCGGTTCCTCTGTGCAATACTGCTGAATTATGTGGGCTGCTTTTCACCTGTAACACTGTGTGTCCTTGTTACAAAATGGCTCTTTTTCCAGTATGCTGTAAGACTTGCACATCCACGACACAGACCATACCTGTGTATCCAAGGCTGTTGTCCTCTCCATGTTCGGATACAGGTGTGGGGTTGATGCTCTCACTGGCCCCTTCAGGTTTGTCTGAGTCTGTTTGCAAAAGCACAAGGACAGTGTTATAACTCCATGTATGTAATCAGTTCAAAACTGTCTTGTCCCTTCACAATAAAGTCTTCTCTCTCCAGACCGCAGTTTAACATGAAAGGGCAACCGGCTGCCTGAGCTTAACTGACAAATGAATGTCATGGACGTTTCCAAGCACCAGCCATGCTGAGGCACAGCAAGGTCATAGATAAGTTTGATTCGTGGAAGCTGCAGAAAAAGTAAGCGAGGTAGCCTTCCTATAGTAAATGATCACTGATGAGTAATACTGGGTTGGGTTGACCGATTCAGTGCATTATGGTCATTCAGTGGCACTCACAATGTGCAGAGTTGCAAGGGAATGGAGTGATCAAACTAAAATAGACAACATATTCCATGTATTATGCACATATACAATAAGATTTTCAGCAATGATTTTTACTAATGAAATACATCACTCCCAAAGATAGTAGAAAAGTGATTGACAATGGCTGAAATGATAACAGGATCATTACCAAACTCAGCTCAGTGAAGTCTAATAATCTCCAGTGTGTGATTAGTCTTTGTATCAGCAAGAAGTATAATTGTGTTGGAATTTAATCTCTGACAGTATAAGCATATGTTGTTTATACTTAATTCAATTTGCTATAACAGACGACTCAAACTCTGTTTAATTTGTGATTGAATATTTAAGAGTGTTTTATGAGGCATCAATTATTAAATAAGATAATTACCGATAATCCACTTGTCATTAACAACTGTGTGTTTTTCTCTCTAGAGTTTGGTCAAATTATGAATTACTAAATTATTGATTCATTGGTGCATCTTGAATTCACAAGTCCACTGGATGTGTACATGTGACAAGTTCAACACAGTGTACCTAAGTTAGTTAAGCTTAAAGGCATCAACAATTTCCATTTATTTACTAATATTTTGAACATTGCCTGTATGGTGAGAACAACATACTGTAGATATTTAAAAAAATGTGTACCACTAGAGGGTGCCATTACGTCGTCATGTTGTTGGGGTTAAAGACAAAAAAAAAAAAAGAACAAGAGCAGAAAACAAGCATCATCATATATATAAGCCATCAGCAACTGGGGTGCAAAGTATTCCAAATTTATTGATTAGTAATCTGAATAGATCTATGGAATAATATTTGTATTGATCTGATCTGATCTGATTTGAATGCCCAGAATGAACATTACATCATTTTCTAAATTTATAGACTTATAGAGTTAGCATTTCTATAGGATCCTTTGCTCTCACTCTGGTTTTGCGCTGTCTAAGTGTAAAATATTACAGTGCAAAATATTAATATTTGGACATACTAACAAAGGCTGAGTACAATAATAAGATAAAAGCACAAAATCCATTAACCTCTGCATCAGCATAAATCACATATAGATCATAATTTACTGCCATGCTAAACAGCAAGGCTTTTAATGTTGTTTATTAGTGTAATTAAAATGTGAGACATTAACCCTTTGCACAAATTTGCTGTTTTGAGTCATAAGTTACCCACAGAAGTTACAACTGAACATTGATCAAATACGATCAATGGTCAAAGATCGAACCCAAATAGAGGTTGTTGGACAGACTGAAATTCAAAGCATAAGTAATGACAACCTTAGTGAAGTGTTCTTGCCCTCATCCAAAAGAGGACAGCATAACATCCTCAACCACTCGCCAAAGCTCAGCCGCAAGGATGGTATTGGAGAAAAACGCTTTATTTCTCTCCAAGTATTTTTGATTTCTTGTTTCCTGTTTTGTACAATGAGTCACACAACAGTCACACAAAAGTTTACATATTCACAGTAGCTGCCATCATTTCCTGCCAGATCAAGGCATCAGTGCACATTAGGCAAGCAAGGGAGAGGGTATTGAGTCTAGGAGTCTCTCTCTTGTTAAGAGAAATTCTTAACAGACATGCTAAACCTTGTCAGCCTTTGGATTTGCCTGGGGGATGCAGAGTGCAGAGTGCCTTTGCAACTACTAATCAAGCAGGTATAGGCATACTTATTGTTCCTTTGTGTCTTTTCTGGCATGTCTGCATTGCACTTTGATTTGCTTAAGTTACTTAGAAAATAAAATTGAACCTTTCTCTATTAGCTTGGCCACCTGAGGAGCAAGGAGCTGCAGAATCAGCTCACACAATGCAACCTTAATGAATCCAACAACAGATTTCAAGGTCATCCAAAGTCATCACTGTCATCATAGCAGTGCATTATATTCATCATTTTATTTTGAGAAGCTAACAACTGTGAGACAGCAAGAAATGAGTAAACACAATAATAGCCAAATAAAACATGTATCAGTCTTGGTGTTGAAATGTTGTTTGAATGTGTCTTATCAATATAAATAAAGATAAATGTTACCTGAATAAATGGCCTTGCTGTGGCCCTGCTGCGACTGGTTGAGACACAGCAAGTTGATGAAGAGGAAAGTGCCAACAGGTGAGCGCACATCCCACATGGTTCCTAATGTCCCAGCATGCATTTCGGACAGCCTTAGTAGACCTGGGAGAGATATGACAAAGAGATGTGGTCAGTATTTATTAAAATATCAAGTATAGTTGGAATGTAGGCTGAGGTTGAGAGATGACTGACGAATGCAGCAATCATACATTGTGCTCAAAAGTTACTCAGACAGCAGCAACTGATTGATTGACAGATTTTTTTTAAGAGTCCTGCACAAATTATATATCTTCCCCATGCACATAGAACAAAAAAGTACCACTTAACACAAACATACACATCTCTGTGCACCCTTAGATACATGTACTATACATGTAGGCATATTTATACACACCAAAAATAGTACAGCAGCTTTTTTGTGTCTCTATTATGTTGTGACATCTTGCAGTGACTGTAAAATAAAATGAATGACTTTAAGCTTTAGTTTGAAGCTACTTTCAGCCACATCAGTAGTAAGATCCATGGCATTCTTTGTCGCATGGTTGCACAAAAGGTGCTCATAAAGCAGTCGCTTCTAGTTTGTCATGACATTTTATTTAATTACTCATTTGATATGGCTAAAAGTACTTTAAAATCTCAGATGACAGAAATCTAACCTCATAATCCTTGTTTACTGTATCACCAACAGCGCGGATGACAATAATGTAATGAATGTAATCAGTGTGCCATATTGAAATGAATTTTGTTTCAGCTGGTTTCTGCAAACCTTTTCATAAAAACTGCCGGCACACCACAAAACCTGCTGGCGAGTACTGTGTGACTCCATGCTCTTAAAACAAAGACTCTCTGAAAATCTACTACAAAGAAAAGAGGTAGACAGATGGGCTTTCTTCTGAAGCCCACCCAACGCACAGCCACAGGAACATTCTGAGTCTGTCTGTTTCAGTCTGATCCAATCCACACACATAGGGAGGCAATGCAGATTAGTGTGAGTTCAATGTCACTTTTCCTGCATCTGAACACACTCATGAGTATCTGTAGCTTAAATTCTCCTTGTGTACTGGGTAGAGAAGTGTGTGTGTGTGTGTGTGAGAGAGAGAGAGAGAGAGAGACACAGAGAGAGAGAGAGAGTAGGAAAATATTAAATAGATGCACCATCTACATTTCATGTATTCAAAAATGATAGTAGACACTCACCATACAAACATGCTTACATTTAGCTGGCAAATACCCCAAATTTGTCCCCTACCCCCTGCCAAAAACACACACACATACACACACATACACACATACATATATGCACACACACCAGCTCCTTTGCTCTCAAGTGGGCATCATGATGAGTAACAGTGACAATGCCAGGCGACGGGAGAGAAATACGCAGTCAGTTCTACTGATCAGCCATCTGTGGCACAAACGGCTTGCAATGCATCCTGCTTGTCTCATGGGCGGCCAGATTCCTGGGATGTCTTGGCACCCCGCAGCCAGTGACACCATGCCCGAATTTAATTGGTGTTCTGTAAAATGCAAACCAATAGCCAATATTTAAACCATGCCAAAACCTTGCACAAAAAGTGCACGTGCTGTGCAAAAAGTGATGAGAAGGGAGCAGTGTATACAGCAGAGCATAATCCACTGATGTGCTTTGTTAAGATAGTAGTACAATCCCATTGTTGGTTGGTGAAAGTAAAAAGCTCTGTCTGTATTGTATGCTATGACTTGGAAGATAGACAGATTATATTCAGATGGTTTATATTGAGGGATAACTTCTGAAGAATCACTCTAGATGACGTGATAAGATATGAACAGTTTGGTCTCAGTGCTCAGTATGCACAAAGCACCAATGATTTATACAAATTGCAAGCATGGAAGCATTTTTTTAATCTGGTGCAGATTTATTAAGATGCATTTTGTTTGAGAGTCTACGACAGCTAACAATAATAATATTCCATAGTAAGCGTTACTTTCACGCCAACAGTCATTTTAAACAGCAAGACTCACATTACCATCTCACAATGCAATATGATGTTTCTACAAAACTCTTCACATGACTGTATTACCATTCAAATGGGCAAAGAAGATTACATTTTGCATAGCACTGAATATTGAATGTGGATGATAATAACATTGCATTGTTTAGATTTATCTTTCATACCTTATAGGGATGATGGACTTAACAGAAAAGGAGAATGCAGTAAAGTGGGTGGATTTTGAAAAAAAAAGAAAGAAAGTTAATAAATTCGAGATGTGATTTAGAAAGGATGCCAGTGGGGGAAAGAAGCTATGAGAGAGAGACAGGAGTGTGTATGCTTAATATGCAGATAATTCATTTCAAATGGGAAAATGACAATTTCATGGCAAGATATCTAAAATGTAAAATGAAGAGACTTGCTGGAAGGATGGTTATAGAGAAAACAAAGAGAAACCGGGTCAGAAGTGCAGTGTGTAGAGATTAACGGTATGTGTGGTCAGTAAACTACAGTATATTGCTCATTTTATGCCCCATTGTCAAGTTGGTGAAAAGTGCAAGAGGAGAGGAGAGAAGAGAAGAGAACAGAAGAGAACAGAACAGAAGAGAAGGGGAATGCGCTGTGTACGGTGTTTGTGTCGACAGCACAGTTTGGAGCACGGAGGTGTGAGGTGCATGCTAAGTTGAAGTTCAGCCACACAATTGTCTGAACAGCTGACAGATGGGAATGAAACATTTCCCTTTAACAGTGCATTAGTCCTGCTGCCTCATTAGAATAATGGAAGTAGCCTGCACCAACAGGGTGAATACATCACTCTCTGCACTGTATGTACTGTATGCTGTCTTTACGCCTGCATACAGTGCGTGCACATATGCAGGCACACTAACACACAGTTGACCATTACTAAAAAAAAAAAGGGTAATAAAATCTGTTGCAGTGTTGGCACCACATGTAATGAGAGAGTTTGCAGTTCAAGTGGGAGGCTAGATGGTGGTTTTCCTTCCTCGTTGTCCTTTGACAAAGGGAGATATCGGCCCTTACGATCAAACATTGTCAATAAGAGAGAGCAGGAGCCTTCACTAGACCACAGCAGACAGATCACATAGGAAGCACCAGAGCATGAACAGTATCAGCTTTCATCTCCTTCCCATACATCCACTGCCTCTTTCCCCCATCTCTCCTCTCTCCTCAGCTCCATCTCCTATACTTTATATAGGCAGATGGATGTAACGCAGTACATGCAAAATGAGCTGTGGCAGTGGTGGTAACAAAACAACACTACCTTCAGATGACAAATGAAAGTGAAAGCAAATGCATCTCAATGCACCTGTAGCATCTGCAGAAATACAGCTACAACCCATCCAACAGTGCTTCCTCATTTTAAAAGTTTGTGTGTAAAAATATCAGTTTTTCAGATAATCACAGTCTTGTATAAAGTATTTGAAAGCGATACTTGAGTAAAAGTACAAGTATCTTACCAGAAAATGACTTTGGTAGAAGTTAAAGTCACCTTTTAGAATATTACTTGAGTAAAAGTCTTAAAGTACCTGACATTTACTGTACTTAAGTATCAAAAGTAATTTTCTGATATTTTCTGTACTTAAGTATTAGAAGTAAAAGTAAAAGTATTTAAACAAAGTGAGCGGTTAGAATTTTGATAATGAATTTATTGTGGCTTCCTTACAGTAAAAGCAACCTGGGTACAGGAGAAAAAAGCTTCAACTTTTTAACATTACCGTTAAACTTCTGTCACCATCAGCAGCTCTCTCTGTCTCTCAGCCTCCCTGTTTGGACAAACTGAACGTGGCAACTGGCAACAACTGTCACGAGAGTGAGTTATTATTTGAAATTATAAAACGGCTGCTTCCCATCCTTAAATGTGATTGGCTGCCGTTGTAAAATCAGTGTAACCCGCTGGCAGACCGCAGCACAAAATATCCCTGCGCCAGTGGAAACGGACATAGCGTTGCCTAGCGACCAACTAATGTGCGCTCAACTTCCTCGTCAGGTTCCATCTGTTTCAAGACCTTTGTAAACAAAATGTCAGACTTTGTGGTGAATTTTGATTTGACCTGAGGCCTGAGCCTGGATAAGTGGTTGGAGGAGGTGCTTGGTGTCTGCTAAAGGATGCTGAATTCACCACCAGCAACGATGTTTTCGCCGGCGTGGTAAAGAAACTCCGCCGAGAAGGACGTGACAAATCTTCCCACCACCAAGCCATAACCGAGGCAGACTGCCAGAAGATGAAGCACTTTCAGGCAAGTCACTTTCAAGTCTGGTTTGACGTGCAGCTTCATATGGGACGCAGGGCGAACGAGGGCAACCGCAAATTAAAGCCCGACTCCTTCAGCATTCGCCACGACGAAAATGGCCTAAAATATGTCACCCTGTCTTTGAACGAATGCAAAAAAAATCACAAAGATGCTGCCGAAAAAACACAGAAAGCCTGTGGGGATTCATATATGAGCAGCCGGGTAACCCACTGTGTCCGGTGGCGAAGCTTCTTCTTCTTCGCACTTGGCGGCCGCGGTTGAAACGATAACAA